>PVJH01006476.1:0-67249 GCA_004026705.1 Nesogale talazaci
CGACACTTAGACTTTGTCCAGGTGAGGAGAGCTGGTCATGGGAGGGGATCAAGGGGAACTAGCGGCACTAGGCCCGGGGCAGATGCCTCGGGGAGGCTGGTCCTACCTGTGCCCCTTGATCTCCGCCACATCCGTCATGCCCCCCACGCTGAAGCGGAAGTACTCTCGGTTTAGGGCCCGGGCGATTGAGCGGGCAATGCTGGTCTTGCCCACGCCGGGGGGCCCATAGAAGCAGAGGATCTTGCCCTGGGTGGAGCCTCGGAGCTGGCTAACTGCGATGAATTCCTGTGGGCAGAGGCTGGGCTCAGGGCCGGGTGGAGACCCAAGAGAAATGCTCCCTGCAGGGGAGCGTGTGTCCAGGACCAAGGCCCCCACGGCACTTTTTTTCCATGGTCTCTTCCAGGGACCAGGCTCGTCTCAGAGGGGTTGACAAGAATGGTCAGCGGTCAGAGAAGGGACAGCCGGTGGCCAAGGACACGTAAAGCCCACAGACCACTATATCCAAGCACCTCTGGGCTTGCTTTCTGCCCGAAGACTCCAGCCTGCTGGATTCTACCAGCAGACGGTCAGGACCCAAGTACACCAGGGACCCCTGCTGTTGCTGCACCACCCACAATGCTACCCTCCTCTAGTTTGGGTCCTGTACCCCAAGGACGCCCCCTTCTCCCCCACGCCTCCCCCAAGCAGGACAGCCTGGGCTCCAGGTGTGAGGGAGGCATCAGTCCTGGGGTAAATCCAGACGCCCCGGGGGAGCGGGGACATGTGCGTGCGCACGTGCTCACCAGGATGCGCTTCTTGACGTCCTCCATGCCGTAGTGGTCCTCCTCCAGCACGGCCTGGGCCCGCCCCAGGTCCAGGTTCTCGTCGCTGTACTTGCCCCACGGGATGGAAGTCAGCCAGTCCAGGTAGTTGCGGGTGACACTACCACAGGACAAACGGGCCGGTGAGCAGAGCCTGCACCCCTCCCCGCCCTCAAGCAGAGTGTTTCCAAGTGCTGACCTGTGATCTGCAGCCCACTTCCTGACCCCTGGCACCAGGGCCCCCTCATCCCACAGTAGGTCAGACTCAACTGCCCGTCCATGAGTCACGACTCCTAAGGACCTCATAGGACACGGGAGAATGGACCCTGGGGGGGGGGGTCCCCTGAACAGAAAACCTCCTCTTTCTGCCTTGGAACAACTGGTGGGATTGTGGGTGGTTAAGGTGTCAAGCTGAAACGGGGTTGTAAGGTGGTGACGTGCCAACTTGACAGGCCCACGATTCCCAGCAGTGTGTGGCTGCCTTCCATTGTGGTGATCCGATGTAACTGTCCTCCATTTATGCACTGTACACCCTAACGTCTGTCTCCTCGTGAGGATCCAAGAAGCTGGCTTATCTGAACAGGACAGCAACCCAGGGGTTGAAGGAGGCTTGTGAACAAGAGCCAGGGTGCTTCCCACGAGGCAATCCTTCCTGAGGGTCAGTCGGCTGCAGCCTTCACGGTGGACTGTAACTCAGCACACGACAAGCGCCAACATCGTCACAGCTGGACCAAGAGACAGCGAGCGCCACAGGAAGCGGGGGAGAGAATGAAACTGCCAAGGGGGCAAAAGCGTCCAGCTGAAAACTGAGGACTCCTCCCGATGGAAGGCCTGGTACTTCGAGTCCCTTCATGTGCACATGCAAGTGGGGAGATGGGAGGAGAGGCGGCGCGCAGGGGCTATGGAGCCGGCGACGAGCGCTGAAGGGACTCTGGACGGCCAGACGTGTAAGCAGGTTTGCGTTAGAAGTGCGGCCAGGGCTGAGCCCCGGTGGCCAAAGTGGTTGAGTGCGGGACTGCAGCCTGCAGGCTTGGCGGTTCAAATCCAACAGCGGCTCTCAGGAGCAGCACTGGGTAGCGCCCACGACCACCAGAGGCAGTGATGCCCCCCAAAAAAGAAGTGCGGCCAAAGGGCTCCTGCCTAGGAAGCGAGGAGGGTGAGCCTGTCTCAGACCTGGGACCCTCTGTCACAAGAGAGACAAGTCAAGGGGCAGTGAGGGAGCGGAGGGCCCCGGGCCACGGGGGCCGACACAGCAGCTGCAGCGATGGGCGACGGCTGCGGGGGTGCGCGGGCCCGGGCGGTGCTTCCTTCTGCACACAGGGAGACCCCCAGGCACCCACTGCCCACAACAAACTGAGCGAGAAAGAACTTGTTCCTGAAGGCTGCTCCAATGGGCTTTCCGGGGCCCTGGAACACCCCCTGACTCGGGGGACTCACTTGAACTCGGACGAGTGGTTGTCCAGCAGGCCCAGCTTGCTGAGCTCCTCGTCCACCACGTCCATGACATGCTTGGGGACCACCAGCTCCTTGAGGCGCTCGCGGAACTTCTCTTCGATGGCATCCTTGTCCTCCTTCTCCAGGCCCAGCTCCTTCTTGATGATCTTCAGCTGCTCCTGCAGGAGGTACTTGCGGTGCGTCTGCTTGATCTTCTCCTCCACCTGTGGGGGGGGGGGGGGGGAGCTGTGAGGAGTGGGGTGTGCAGGCCAGGGGTCCAGTCATAGACCCTGCAGCCTTGTGGGTGTGTGCAGATGCGACCCCCCCACCCCCACCCACCTGAACCTTCCATCCTCAACCCAAAGCCTCCCAAAGCAGAGACGTGGACCCTGACCACTGCTGTCCCCCGTCCACAGACTCGTGCCCAAATGGAACTGATGCTGCCCCCCGGCTCCCCCCCATGCTTGTGGTTGGTTGGACTGTGGTGAGCCCGGGGCTACCCGGGGCCCCTCAGCGTCACCTGAGCCGGGAGCTCCACATCCAAGGCGGACACTAGTGGCTGTGAAAGTGGGCTGTCCAGAACGGAAGCAAGGTAAACAGCGGTAAACACTGTACAAGGGCCCCGGGCCCTCCAGGAAGGGTGTGACTGGCTGGTCTGAGAGCTGCCCAGGAGTGGACTGTGAGCCCGCAGGCGAGCAGGGAACCGGCAGGCCAGCATGCCCCCGCGGGTTGGTTCCAGACTTGGTTCGCTGTGCTGGTCTCCCAGCAGCACCGGTACAGTTCGACAACTCAGGGCGGCCTGGCGGGTGGAAGCTTACCTCCCGGCCGAGACGCTGCTGCAGCTTGCTCAGCTCAAACTCCTTCTTGAGAAGGGACAGGGCTTTGTACAGTCGCTTGGGGATCTGCGATGAGAGGGTGGTCACAGGGGGATGGGGTGTTGGAGCTGCTGGCCAGTCCCACTCGCCCTCCGCCCACAGGGAACGATGCCCCGAGGGCAAGGCCATTGATCACAGCGGCTGGGCCGAGCCGTGCACACTCACGTTCGTCTCCTCCAGGACGTCCTGCAGCTCGTGGGACTCAGCCCCAGTCAGCGCGGCGCCCATGTCGCTCAGGTAGATGGGGTTGTCCACCACTCGCTGGCCCGCCTGCATCATCTGCAGCACCGACTCCCTGCGGCAGGGGACAGCGCTCAGAGCCAGCCGATCCCACCCACCCGCTGCCTTGTCAGGCCACGGCGCCCCAGCCCGAGACACGTGAGAAGACCTGCCCACCCCAGGCACAGCAAAGGGGCATCGCCCGCCTCGCAGGAAGGAGACCCGTGGACACTCACCTGTAGAGAGGGTTGAGGGCGATGATGTCACGGATGGTCTTCACGATTTCTGCAGTCAGGGCCTGCAGACAGGGTCAGAAAGGTCTTTGGGGTCCCTCCTACCTGCCGCCCTCCAGTGCCCCAGCCATGAGAGGACACACGAGAACCTGCCTGCCTTCTAACCCCGAGAACCATGTGTGTTTGCATGTGTGTGTGTTAATCTGCGTGCGTGTGGCTGGAAGCCTCTCCGGTCCTCTCAGAGCCCTGGTGGCACACTGGAGGAAGGTCCACGTCCACGGCGACAGCCCTCTAGTCTGTGCTCCTGGGTGACTGCGAGTGGCACTCCACGCAGTGACCGTAGGTTTGGGTGTCAATGGCACATGGGGCCAGGCCCTCTTCCAGCTCCCCGGTAGACACCACCCCTCCAGGCCACTCCAGAAGCCTTCTCAGTACAGGGCTGCTGGGCAGTCAGTCCAGAGCTCCATGAGCTGTCGTTCCCAGAGGGCAGGTGGCTTGGCAGGAAGGGCTGCCACAAAGGAGAGGAGGGGCCCTGGGATGGAACAGGACCTCCAGCGGGGGCAGCTTTCTTTCTCCGACCCATCTCCTCAGAGGCCTTTCGGGCACAAAAGCAGGCGCTGCCTTGTGTCCCCATGGGAACAGGACTCCTCGGCCGCCCTGCAAGCGCAGGACAGGGAGCCCCGCCCCCCCCCCCCCCCGCCCCCTACTCACTTTCACTTCCTCCGTGACCTGGAAGTCCTCGTGGGCCACGTTCTCCACCTCGACCATAAGCACCTCGCGAGGGTCCCCAGAGCCGGGCTCCATCACCATCTCCACCGGGCTCTTGCCGCCCAGCTGTTCCTCCTCCACCTCCCTCTTGTTCCGCTTGGGCTTCCGGCGCGCCTTCTGCTTGCTCTCAGCCTCCGGCTCCTCGGGCTCCACCTCTAGCGGCCGGCTGATGTGGATCCTGCGGGCAGCAAGGCAGATGGGAAGCTGGGGCTGTGGCCAAGGCGAGGGTGGCCTCGAGCTCAGTGCCCCCAGCCCAGTCTGCCCGTGTCCTCCAGCCAGACTCCTCACAGCCTGCTTCCTACAGCCTGGGGGCCACCCATGCTGCCCCAGCAGCAGGCCAGAGCGGCAGCCAGGGACATCCAAAGACTACCTGGACCGAGACCCCGCCAGTCTCGGGACTGCCCATACCTGCCACCTGCTGCCACATAGCACCCTCCATGACCACAGCACTAGAGTGAGCAGATGCCTACAAACTCGTTGACTTCTGGTGCCCCCTGTGGACAGGTCAGGCGGTGGGAGCGGAGTCCCCCAGCTTTGCAGAGACATGCAGGGCCACAGGAGGTGCATCAAGAAAGACCGGGGCGATGCTGGACAGAGCTCAGCGGAGTAGCCCCTTCAGACTTTCCGTCCACAATGGAAATAAAACCCAACACTGCGACACTGCCATCCAGGTGACCCCGCCTCCCACCCACCCGACAGAGGGCTTCCTGGCCCGAGAATCCTGAGGGGGCAGCCCGCCTCGTCTTTCCCCCTGGGGCAGACGGTGAGAGTGATCCACCAACCACTCAGATAGCAACACCTCCCTACACACCACCACCCGGCTCCTAGCTTCCCGGGCAGTGAGGCCAAACCCTCCAAAGTCTGGGCTGCAAAGCCACCCAGGGGCCAGATTTCTGCGATTGCTCCTGAGTGCACGGGCTGGTTGCAGCCGCCCGTGTCAAGCTCCCACCTGTGTGAGGCAGAGGAGGGTACCGGGTGAACCCAGGGTGGGTCTCTACCACGTGGGTGAGGATGGCACTTTCCGGAGGAGCAAAAGGCCCTGCTGACACCCGCCCACCAACCCTAAAGGGTGCAGGTGGGCATGAGGGTGCTGGGGGCGGGTCTCAGGGAGGCCCGAGCCAGTCGCCAGGTGGGCGGAGCCGGGGTAGCCGGCAGGACTCTGGCCAGCACCTCACAGACTTGAGTCTGGAGTACAGTGCCCCCTGCCGCCCTGCCTCGCCCATCTCAGAGGGCAGACGGCAGAGAGGGCTCCTGGCTCAGGCCGGGGCGCACAACGGATCCAGACCAGTCTGCAGTGGGGCCTGAGCAACACAGATGGAGAGGACTGAGGCCACCCACCCCAGCGGGCGTGTCCCAGCAGACATGTGCTTCGTTAGTGGGAGCCCGGGGTGGCACCAACCATGGAGCGATGCGCTGAGAGGTTGGCCACTTGGACCCCCCAGCAGCGACACTGAAGACCGGCGTGCCGTGAGCTTGCTTTCAAGACCCCGGGGGTGGGGGTGTCTACTACACTTGGGGTGAACAGCAATGACAACTGCGACACTGCTGGGGTCCCCCCAGGCCTGAGCGAGGGGACCATGACTTTCCCAGACTGCGGAGACCTGCTCCTCAACGGGCCCGTGGCTGTGGAAGTGCAGGACAGAGTGGCAGGTGGGCCGGCTTGCTGGCCCGCAGTGAGCCTGACTGCTCGCAGGCGCTAAACTGTTCACCTCCGAGTAAACCCCTTCACTGTAAGTCCCAGGGTTCCATACGGCTGGGCGGTGTCGGATTAGTAACGGAGGATGCAGCAGGGAGGCATGTCTGAGCCCTGCCCGGTGGCAACAACAGAAATGTCAAAGGGGGCCAGATATGCCTGCCTCCTCCTCCCACCCTGGGCCCTCTGCGAGTTATTCCCGACAGGGTTGTCAGTGCTGTTGGGGGGTAGGGCGCCCTTGTCTGGCTCTGTCCCCTCTCTGCACAGGGATGTCAGGGCGGCCCTGCCCCCTCCCTCCCACTGGCCCCGCACCTTCTGTGCCCCATGACAATCATCCGCAGCTTGTCCCCGAGGTCCTGCATCTCGTGGATCTGGACAAATGTCCCCGTCTGGTAGATCTCGTCCAGGCTCTCGACCACGTCCGACTCATTGCTGGGAACGGGGCACAGAGAGGTCTCAGGCTGCGGGGAGTGGGGACAGCAGCTACCCCCAGGGCCACCGCCCAGCAGCAGTGACGGTCTCAGGCTCAGGTGCCAGGCTCGCTCTCACTGGAGCATCTGCTGGAACGTTCCTCCAGACTCATTTCTGGACCAGGACCTGCACCACGGGCCTGGCTCACACTGCTGCCAAGGGGCCTCTCGGTCAAGCCCCACCCCTGCCCCACCCTGTGCTCCTGCCCAGGCTTTTGGAAAAGGCAGGGTAGGTTTTGGGCCTGGGCCCCATCAAGACTCCCCTGGTCTCTCCTGGGCCAGAGCGGGGGTCTTAGGAGGCTGGGACAATGATACTTACTTGTCATCTCGTTTCAGAAACACGCCGGCATAGGGCTGGGCGAGACGCACTTTCCTTCTGAGCAGCTCAACCAACTTCTTATTTTTAACCTAGCAGGACAAGGAGCCCAGGGTGAGCTGCAGGGCAGGGGCTCCAACCTTTGACAGTGGTGATTACCCTGGGGCATGCTCCCTGCCCCATGGAATGGAAAGAAAGAAGCCCAGGGAGGGGGGAGACGGTGTCAAGAGAACACTAGCTGCACTCCTCAGCCGGCACCTCACAGGCAGGGACGACGCGTTTGGACTCTGAAGTCTTCAGACCACATGGGGGTCTAGCTACACAGGCAGACAGTCCACCAGAAGCAGTGTGCCTTTAAGAACGGCTGTATGAGCTTCAAACAGCTAGATGCAGAGGGAGCAGCGGGAAACCTCTGGGGGCTCTGAAGCTTCTGTCAGTGCGGTTGCCATCGACCCAGTTGGGGGGGGGGGCGGGGCGGGCAGTGCAAGTCCACTCAGAGGTACCATGGAAGAAAGGCCTGGCAACCAGCAGCCAAAGAACCAGTGACTGAAAACTAGGGGGGGGGGGGACTACTCTGACCCCCACATGGGTTCACTTAGAGCGAAGGGTAACTCAGCGGCTGAGAAAAAAAAATGGAAAGGAAAAGTATTTAGCAGACACATTCTTGCAGGACTGAGTGCCTGGAAGTCAACAGGAGGGTGTCCTGCTCACTGCAGTCTGTCTCGGGGCTGCCCTTGCACTAGCACTGAGGGGTGCTGCTGCTATGAGGTCGCTCCCTCCCACCCCCCACCCATCATGCAACGCCATGGCAACTGCTTCAGGAGTCTCCTCAGCACAGACACCCTCCCTCCCCTGGGCTGTCAGTACTGGAGTTCCCTGGGAGGTTCCCCTCTGGAAGGGGTCTTGGAACAGATGTTCAGGTCTTTCTCAGGCAAAGCAGCCGGTGGGCTGGAACCACTGATGTGTTGGTTAGAGGCGTGAGCACGTAACCACTGGGCCAAAGGGGCTGCCAGGGGCACATGACTGTGTCCACTCATGTGTCCACATGAGAAAACGGAGATCCAGAGCAGACAGCCTGCCCAGGATTCTGGCACGAGGGGTGCTGGAGCCAGGCCACGGACCCCCAGGCAGCTCTGGGCTGGCACTGCTGTTGCAAGGTCCTGACTCGAGTCCTTCCAACTCATAGGGACCCGGTGTCCAACAGCACAAAACACTGCCATCCTTGCAACTGTTCTGCGAGTTCACGGATGCACGTGAGCAACGTACCAGCCACCACAGCACGACAAATCAAAGCACCAGGGGTGGGAAGCTGCTGTTACGTACCACTATTTAACATCAAAGAAGGGACTCGAAACAGCAGCTCACCCGCTGCTAACTGGCAGTGCAGGAGAGAAGGGCCTGCTCCACCTTCCCCTCCCCTCCCCTGGATTGACTCTGTCCCCTGTGCCGGCCTTGGCATTTAATTAGCCGGGGCCAGGGTGAGAGCAGAAGCTGACGCAGCTTCTGACCTTGCTCATGAAGTTAGCAGACAACCTTGCTCCTCCCTGGACTGTTTCCACTCCCATCAATTAAAAAAAGGGGGAGGGGGTGGGGATGGGGGAGGACAAGGGAGAGGAAGAGAGGGGTGGAGATGGGAAATTCATTAGGGCCCTGTCTACAAAAAAAATACAATCTCCCTGAACTTAGGTAGCCATTGTGTTTCTTCCTATTACATCACCCTGGGTATTTTTTCCCCCTTAGTCTGGAATGGTGTGTCTCTCCTCCATTCCCAGGTTCGGAACGGTGCTTGGCTTGTCAATTGCCATGTCCTCCCTCGGTGGCAGGGGGCCGAGGTCACTTCCTTGACTGCGAGAACGGCGGACTACATCCTTCGGGGACCATTTGTCCTGAACCCGGCCCCTCCTCAAGTTTCCCCAGACTACCCCCTGCTTGAGTCTGCCGCGTCTCGAAAATTCCGAGGGACCCTCTCGGGAGAAGTGCGGGTGTGGGCTTCTGGGATGGGACTCGCCACGGGAGCAGAGTGCCTCATCTTTCTCCTGCAGATGTGGCTGGTGGTTTCGAACTGCTGACCCTGTGGTGGGCACCTCAGCCCCTGTTACTCTTGGCCATGACCCCTCTCTCATTCCACTAGAAGGAGTTTGATCTCAAAGGGAGGAAGACAAGGCTTTCCACGCCCATGCAGAGTTAAGTCTTGGGACCCCACAGGCACAGGTCTACCCGGTCCTACAAGGTTGCTCTAAGCGGTCATCCGCCAGAAGGCGATGGTTTGGGGAGTTCTGTTCCCTGCCAGTATCCGTGCCTAGTCTTGTCCCTGGCACATGGCAAAGGGTCACAGGAGATTTATTTCAGCAACGACTGTATCTCGCCAAGAGGCCTTTAACCACGAGGCGACTGCCTGGGGGACGGAAGTTGTTACAAAACACTCATCAGGAGGTATGGAAGGGGTACGGGGGGGGTGGGGAGGGGGGCGCGGTGCCCAATATTACTGGGGCTGCCTCTTGGCCCAGGGCTGGGCTTCCCAGTGAGCGGTGTGACATGGATTAGGTTCAATAGTTCTCAGTGGGCAGCCCCTGAGGGATCCGAAAGGAGAAGGGATGTGGCTCCGACTTGAGGGAGAGGTCGTGTGTGAGGGTCCCGCGTGAGGGTGGGTTCTCTCCGCGGCTATCGTTAAGTGGGGGAAAGCGCGGCCGAGGCGCTCATTACCTCGATGATCTTGATAAAGCGCGGGAACACCGGGTTGCGAGTGACGGCGATGAGCGGCAGGTGTGGGAACACGTCCGGGACCATCATGGGCGTGAGTGCGGTGACCACGGGCCCCTCCCCGCCGCCCGCCCCGCTCCCCGTGCCCCCGGCCCCATCTTCCGCGCCGCCCTCCGGGGCGTCCTCGTTGCCCGAGAAGGCGCCGCTGCCACTGCGGTTGCTCGCCTCCCAAAGGCCCCTCCACTGGCCAGTGGCCGCGGGGCCTCGTCCACACAGTGTCCAGGGCAGCGAGTCGTCACAGGCCCGCCGGGCTCGGGGCAACCAGGCTTCGGCCGCGGCGGGGGCTCGTGTCCCTACGGCGGCCAGAAACGGCCGCCGCACTGCCCAATACCGCGCGGCGCCCCACAGTCGCACGTAGCCTGTGCTCGCCGCCATAACCCAGCCATCCTGTCGGCGCGGGGAAATAGCGTCACTTCCGGCAGCCGGGCCGGGGCCTACGTGACGACGGGCGCGTACGCTAGGGGGCGTGTCCAGGGAGAGGACGCTGGCGTGGCGGAGACGGCGCTGCCGGGGCGTGGCTGGGGGGGTGGTCTCGGTGGATGGAGGCGGGGCTGTGCGGGGTTCGCAGCCCGCTTCGTGCGGGTATCGGGTCACCCAGCTCGTGCGCTCCAGGGCCCCGAAAGGAAGGTGTGGCCGCCCGCCGGCTCCTCGAGGGCCAATTGTCGCGACGGAGGCCGCGTTTAGGAGCGCGAGGAACTGTCCCCTGGCGCGCGCGAGTGGTGTACGCATGCGCAGGTCACGTCGCGCCTGCGCAGACCCTAACGGACGCCTGTAGCCGTTGAGGAACCCGAAGGGTGGAGCGGCGCGATGCTGAAGCTGATGCTAGTGACCGCGATGTCTGCGTGGCTGTGGCCGCCGGTCAGAGCTCCAGTGGACTGCCGGTGGGCCTTCCCTCCCTCCCAGGGGGGACCGAGAAGGCACCGGCCCAGGGATAGGCCAGACCTAGGCCGAATCTGGGCTGGGGGTCCCGTGGCACGGGGAATAGGGGGTGCGTGCCCTCAGTGCCCCTGACCGCACCGAAGGCGTGCGGGCTCCTCCCCCTCTGAGTGGAAGGTGGTCGTTCCCTGCCCTCCCGCGTCCATTGCACACCTCCAGCCCCATTCTGGTATCTAGAGCTCCCCACCGCCACTACCTGGGGCCACTTGGCTCTGGGGTCCACTCGTCACTCCGAAACCAGGGATTTTTTTACCCCGCTGCCCCGGCTCTCCCAGTTCCCTCCTGGAGCCTGGCCTTTATGTCCCATGGCCGGGGCCTGCTTCAGGATTTGCTATAAGGGTGTCGTAGGCATGGAGGTATATTGAGGGGTATTCGGGGCCCCCACACCCTAGCTCTGTTCCCCAGGCTTCACAGTCAAAACACCTCTAGGCGTTTCCAGGTGAATCCTGGGGACCCCACTACGCTCACTTCCCAGCGACTTTAGGGTCTCTGCACCTCTGTGCTTTCGGGTTTTTTTTGGGGGGGGGGGAGCATCACTGCCCTCTGGTGGTCGTGGCATGTGCTTTCATTTTTTTTTGCAAACTAAGCAGCCTTGGGAATATGGAAATGTTACTGTTTCTTTGCTTTACCCCTAGGGGGTGCAAGCGCTTAACAAAATCTTCAACTCCAGGCCTGAGCCCCGCGGCGTAAGTGGTTGAGTGCGGAACTGCAGCCCGCAGGCTTGGCGGTTCAAATCCAGCAGCGGCTGGGTAGTGCCCACCACCACCAGAGGCAGTGATGCCCACCCCCCCCCCCACACACACACACAAAACCCCTTCAACTCCTTGGAGCCAAAGCTCACTCAGCCATGCTAAAGGGCAGGGTAGAAATGCTGTGGGTTTCCCCGGACTAACTCTTGACAGGTGTAGGGCATAGAAAGCCTTGTCTGTCTTCCTGGGAGGCTCAGGGGAGCTAAAAGGTGCTGACCTTGCACTTAGCAGTCCGACTGTAATCCCTGCGTCACCAGGGTTGCCCCTCACATGCAGAGCAAGGTCCATCCCACGGCACCTTGGGAGAAAGGCCTGGTGGCCTACTTCTGAGAAGTGTCAGCCCCTAAAAGCCCACAGTTCCCTCTGAGTCGGAGTCACTGCTCTGGAGGGCAACAGTAGTCAACCTGTGGGTCACGACCCCTTTAGAAGTCGAAGGAGTCTTTCACAGATCCTCTCAAAGGGCGACTGCATTAGGAAGGTTGAGAACTACTGCTGTAGGTGGTTCTGGTTGGTGCTCCAGTGTGAGAACCTCAGCCGTGAAATCTAGGCTTCTTTCCAGCCTAGGTTCAGACTCGGCCAACTAAGATACCAGGTTTCAAGATAACGAGGAGGAAATTCCATGACCACCTCATTCCATTTGTTGAGGAACTTTTGGAAGTCCAGGCTCTACCACCAAGGCCATTCTGACACCTACTGTGACCCTGTCAGGGATTTCTGAGCCTGTCAGTCTTTCCAGGGTCAGACAGCCTCATCTTCCTGCCTCAGGGCTGCTGATGAGTCTGAACCATCTGCCTTGCAGTTAGCAGCCTGATGCAATGCCTAATCCACAGCCCTGCCAGGGCTCCTTAAAGGGGGAGTGGGTAGCACATCTAACAACAAGCAGAAACCTAAGCAAAACGAAAAAGAAAAAAAAACTTCACTGCTATCAAGTCAATCCGGACACGTGGTGAGCCTAGAGATTAGAACTGCCCCCCCCCCCCCCCCCCCCGCCCCCGTGGGTTCCCTTGGCTGGAATCTTCATGGGATCAGAGAGCCTCGTCTTCTGCAGATCAACTGGTGGTTTCCAACTGCTGACCTTGGGGTAACTGCCCAACACACAACCACTGCCCCACCATGGCTCCTCAGAACCCCCAAGAGGACTCTCATCTGGGGCTGCCTGACCTTGAGGTCCACTTGAGGATTCGGTGTTGTCTGTTTGTGAATCGACACCCATGTCTAAGATGCCCACTTGCCCCGAGGCTCAGTGCCTGTCCGTCAACACAAATGTGGCAGAAGCTCACCCACCAGTGTGATCCAGGGATCATAGATAATACAATCGAAATGTGAAGAGGGAACTAGCGTCACGAGCTTCAATTCTGAACACCTGGTCTGCAGACAACCGTGGAGACAGTTGAAGCCCACAGTCCATTGGCAGGGTCCCCACAAGGATTAAGTCACTGTGGCCTCTCCTGTCACCATACTCTAGGGATGTCTAAAAGTTCCTTGGTTTTAAGGTGGAAGTCTGACCCTGTGGAACAGTTCTGTACTACATCCTGGAGTGCTTATGAGTCATAATCACCAGCACCCCCACCCCAAGAACACCTGGTCTGTTTTTTGTGGGGCAGAAGGGGCACCGGGTTTTATCAGGGTTACCACACCTAGAACAAATGTAACTGAACCCCAAAGAGTCCAGGAAAACTGACAGGTTTCCCTCTTTTCGCTTTCCTCTAGTTTTATAGCAACAAAGCCAAGAAGATTCTCGCCTGACCTCTCTTTAGACAATGTAGGTAATGACACCCTCAGAGCCCCCCCTTTCTCTGAGGACTGGGTTGGGATTACCTCAAGTGTTGCCTGGGTGCCACAGCCGGGTCATGCAACCTGGTCCCCGCCTCGCCATCAGACCCCGACACCCGCCCTTTGAGGAGAGCCACCCTTCTGTGTCATTCCAAAGCCAGGTGGAGGTGACGTGGTGAGCAGCTTCAGCTCAGCTGAGGGACCGGAGTGGGCTGGAAAACAGGCCTGGCTTGGCGCTGGGCTTATGGTCTCGTCCCCTCTGTCATTGGAGGCTTGAAGACAGAGGAGAGCAGTCGCAAATGTGCCGCATGGCCCATACCCTCCTCCCACCACGTGTGGCCCGAGCGGGAAGCAGCGTCCGTGAAGAGGTGTGTCCTCTGCAGGCTGCATGATTTCTGAAGTGGCAGCAGCAGCAGGGGCGTTGGCAGGTCACAGGCAGGCTGGACCGTGGTCCCTAACTGGCCAGTGTCAAGATGCTCCAACCTCGAGCACTCTGGAAGTGAACAATGAAACATGCTAGACACAGGGCGGGATGTGGACGGTCTCCCTGGGGGTTTGCCGTTGGCTGTCCCTGAGTGGCCCCTCAGATCTTTCCCCACAGGGCCCCGAGGACGGCCCCTTATGTAACCTCCGTGCTGTCACCAGACCCAAAACTACTCCTGGTGGACACAGACTGCTCCTGACCGCATGCTCCACTCAGATTGCACCGGAAAGGGGTGGCTTTGCTTATGCCTGTAGGATTCAAACCTGTGGTCCTTTCTCTAGGATTTCGTCTATTATTCGTCGCCGAACACACAGTTGATTAAACATCCTTGCAAGCAAGATATAATGCTGCATATTGGGTAAGATGCTAGTTTATGTCTTATAACCTTTCTGTTTTTGATGACTTGGATTTGCTGGCGTGTATGCATTCAACAAATACTTTATTTGGTTCTCATTTGGGATTTAGTACATTGATCATCCCATTTCATACTTTGACCATGTCAAAAAAAATGTACAATGGCAGCCACAATCCTTTTCCAAACATTCTTTCTGGGCATGGACTCCTGGACATCGTCTCTCTTTTGACCCCACCTCCCGCCCAGTACCTTCCTCCATCCGAGGTTTCATCTCCGAAAACACAGCAAAACACAGAACACAACTTCAAGAGGGTGACCTCATGACAGAGCACCTCTGAGATGCACCCCAGCAGGAGCGTACCAAAGCCACACCCAAGAAGCCAGAGCAAAACGACAGACAGTTTTAGAAACCGCATCAGGTCCAGGCTGCATCCTGGTGGGACAGCTCCTGTCAACGTGTTGGCTGTTCGAGTCAGGTTGAGGCCTTCGTCATCCCGACTCCTCTCGCTCAAGCGCTGCACACATCTTCCTTTTCAAATTGAGGGGATCTTCCACGCCGCCCCGCAACTCTTCCAGTGATTCACGACATTAAAAATGGCACTGCCCTCACGGAATGTTTGTGCAGGCCCCTCTGCACCACCCAGCCCCCGAGGACGGGGCAGGATGAGGCAACTTTTGTGTTCTGTGGTCTTGAGCGCGGTTCTGGCTTGGAGCCCCCAGTGTGGTCACTAACAGCGACAGGAAGGAGACAAGTAGAGGGAGTGAGCAGGCCTGGGGGGGTTAAAGAATGAAGAGCATGTGACTCATGGTGGCCCCCAAGTCTGCCTTCACTCAGCATGCAGGGAGGGCCGGGGTGGGGGGCAGGGCGGCAAAGGGGGAAGAGAGAGAGGGGTGGAGTCCTGTGTGGTGCTCTCTGGTCCTCCCGGACACACCAGCCAGAAGTGGAAGCAGGGTGTCCCCCCCACCATGGATCAGATATAGGTGCTTGGTGGCTGTCTTCTAGCATGTTGGTGGGGGCAGGTAGGGGGCGCAGTGGTTCCGATTTGTCACGCTCACCCCACGGTCAGCAGTCTGACACCACCAGCCAGCCCCAGGGAGAGAGAGGAGGCCTTCTCCCTCCCTAGAGGAGTCACGAGTTTCAGAAACTCCCCGGTGACCCCTCTGCCCTGTTCTCTGAGGTCGCAGAGCCTTGGAGACCCTCCCTGGCAGTGAGTTTGGAATTGTGGAGCATGTTGTCTGTCTGTCTGAATGTCTGTCTTTCGCTGCTCAGTGCGGTGCAGACTTAGAGCGACCCCAAAACTCTGCCCGGTCCTCTGCTGTCCTCACAACTGTTCTAGGTCTGAGCCCATGGGGGCGGTTCCTGGTCCAGGGACTGGTCTCTCCTGACAACATGCCCGAAGGACATGAGTGGAAGTCTTACCACCCTGGCTCTAAGGAGCCCTCTGGCAGTCCTTCCTCCAAGACAGATGTGCTGGTGCTTTGGGCAGCCCCAGTGCTGTCCCCTCTCTGCCAGCAGCACAGCACAAATGCCTCGGTCCCGCCTTCCCCACTCCCCCGTGTTCAGTGTCCCACTCTCACGTTGGGAGGAGGGACTCGAACAGACCATGGCTGGGGCCAGGCCCACCTGGGCCCTCAGGGTGACACCCTTGTCTTTCAAGACTTTAAGAAGCGCCCTGCCACAGCACCGTGCCCGCCAACACCAACTGAGGATCCAAGCGAGACGGGATGCTTGCCGACATCCGCCTTTCTCCCCCTCTCCGGAGGGGTGGAGTGGCCCAACGGTTCATTCCTGAGCCCCGGGGAAGGGAAAGAGACCAGGTGAGTGTCGCTGTCCAGGGCCGGGGTTGCTTTTCTCTCTGATGAAGATGTCAGGAGTCTGAAGTCAAGGCTTTGACTCTGGCAGGGAACGTGCTTCTTGGCCCTTGTCTGCTTCTGTGTCAGCCTCGGGGTTCTTGGGCTGCCCTCTAGTGTCTGGTGCGAGTCCTGCCCCATGTTGAGCCACAGCACACCTCCGGCCCTGGTTGATGGAAGCCAGGACACTGGATCCTCAGGATGGATACGCTGCTTTTCAGCGTTCAGTTCATGTGCTAAATACGCCCCACCAGCCCCCTGCCTCCATCACATGTGTGACCGCTCTGGGTGCGTGAGGCCACGGGCTGCCTGAGGAACACACATGTGCCCAGCGAGGATGCTCTCCAGACAATGTGGATAAGCACGGATGATGACCCTGTGAAGACGAGGGTGCCCCTGCCCATGTCAGGCTCAGGTGCCTCGGCTCTCCCTGACGTTCAGGACGCTGGAGGGAGGATTGGAGCCTCTGACGGAGCTGGGGGTGAGGGTGAAAAGCACCAGGGACTCCCAGAGAAAACACACACACACACACACACACGTGTCTAGGAAGATGCACAGCCGGACGGTCCTTCGAAGCAGGGTGACTTCGTCTCATGCACTTGGACCCTGTTGTCAGAAGAGACCGGTCCCTAGAGAAGGGCATCATGCTCGGCCACACAGAGGGGCCGCTCCAGAGGGGCAGGCCCTGGACAAGAGGGATGGATCACCACGGCTGGACTCTGGCAATTGGGAGGACAGTGCCGGACCATGGCGTATCGGGTGGCCGCGAATCGGATCCACCTGGAGGGCATCGAAGGATGACTCAGGGTCCTCTCTTCAGAGGTGGTCCTCCTCTACGCGCTCTCCTTGTCTGCCTTCGTCGGGGGAGCTCTGCGGAAGGAAGTCTGTCTTAGGTAACCCTGCCGGTCCGGTGAGATGCTGGCAGCATTCCTTCCAGTGCCCCGGTCACATGGTAGCCAACCCAGCAGGACAGCCCCTGACCAGGCCAGACACCGACCCTAGTCCCCCTGTAAACAAGGACTTCTGTTTGAAGGGAAGATGTCTAGAGCACCTTCGTCGTCGTCTTGTGTGACATGGTTCTCATGTAACTCTTGGCTTTGCTTTGTTGCAGAAAAAAGGTCCTCTTCACCCAAGATAACTTTGTCAACATCAGGCCGTTTACTGTCCCAAAGGCACTAGAGGTAGGCAATTGAGAGAACCAAGCAGACCCACTGCCTTCCAGCCCCCACTGTCTTGTAGCGACCCTACAGGACAGAGTGGGGGTGCCGCGGGGACTTAGCCGACGGGAACTCTCACCGGGGCAGAAAGCCCCACGTTTCTCCCTACGAGCAAGCAGCTAGTGGGCTCGACCTTGCTGACCTTGGGGTTAGGACCCCGACTTGGATCCCAGTGTAGCAGAACTGGGAAATATCATTTGGACCAGCTTTGGTTCATCTGGGGGCATTGTTTGCTTTTTAAATGCATCTCTTAAAAATGTGTAAAACAGTGGTTCACAACCTGTAGGTCGGGACCCCTTTGTTGGTCCAATAGCCCTTTCACAGGGACACCTAAGACCTTTGGAATACACCTCTTTCTGATGGTCTTAAGAATGGACACACTGCTGCCATATCTGTCCCCAAGCAAGTCCGTCCACATGCTGACACGCCCACACGAGTACCCCACTTGAGGACTACCCATGCTACGCCATGCTTCAAGACAAAATTTCACCTATTTGTAATTAGAGAAAAATATTTTAGAATGTATAATCACTATGCTTTAATTGTATTCTGTGTGTAACAATGAGTATATATCCTGCATTTTCGATTTTTTTTCATGTCAGATATTTACATTATGATTCATAACAGTAGCAAAATTACCATTATGAAGTAGGAATGAAAATAATTTTTTTGGTTGGGGTCACCACATGACAAACTGTGATGTAGCCTTGTGACCTTAGGAAGGTTGAGAACCACAGGCTTAAAGTGATTTAAAAGTTGGATGGTGAAAGCAGGTGGGACTGGGGGTTACATACTGGTTCCACATTTTAACAAATGACAACTTCAACAATGTATCAAACCTCCCAGGGGCTGGGAACCCAAAACCCATCTGTGGATGGAGGGACATCCCTGTACAGAAGGCTTGCAGGAAGAAGAGCCAGTCAAGGAACAGTGTAGCAACAATGAAATATGCAACTTCCTTCAAGTTCTTAAGTGCTTCCCCTCCCCCACTATCATGATCCCAATTCTAGCTTACAAATCTGGCTAGAGCAAGGGAAGTACACTTTTAGAGAGAAACCAGAAGCATGGGGAATCCAGGACAGGTGAGCCCTTCAGGGCCAGCAGTGAGCGCGGCGATACTGGGAGGATGGAAGGAAGGGGGAGTCGAAAGGGGGAGCCAATGAAAAGGATCTGCATATCACCTCCTTATCAGAGGTGGCTGGCCTCCGATCTACTCCCAGCAGGGGTTCAGCAGGCAGTTGTGCAGCGATAATTCTTATTATAATGATATAGAGATCATGACAGAGAGAGAAAGACAAGGGGTCAGACATCACATCAGGGTACCATGCTCACCTCTGCCCCATATGGTGGTCCACGTGGAGAGGGAAAGGGAGAGGGAGGATCACATGATGAGGACGAGGAGCTGAGAGCGGCTGGTGCTCAGGGGCAGCAGAGAGACAGGCAGGAGCAACCCAGGAGCAGGGTCAGGAGCGAGGGTGGCAGACATTACGTTTCCCCGTTTAAGTAGCCTCACGGGACACATAATGTCTCTAGTCACCAGTCAAGATATGCCTCAAGGCATGGGGGGCTATCGTAAGGGCTATAAGATGATCATGGTTTAGGGATGCCTCATGACTAAGAGGAGAGGAATGTGACAAGGAGGGACTTCAGACTCCCGGGGTGTATGTGAACAGGTCTATATAGTTAGGGGTCGTTGACAATGACTCTTGAATCCCACCCATAGGCCTTGAGGGAAGCAGATCACTATCCTCACTTGAGTCATGCAAAGCCCTTAGATAACTGGGAGCATCAGGGAGAATAGCTAGCTTAGCCTCATCAGGAGTCAGACGAAGACCTCATAAAATTGGGAGTTCCAGTGAGAATGGCTAGCACACTAAATGTTGGTAAATTGCTTGCTTAATATTTTGGAGTATAATAATTGTGGAAAAGTTCTGTCTTCATCCCACACCTCCTCCCTGGGATACGGACAACAGGGAAGTGCGTCAAGAGAGGCATCCCACAGTGCAGGATGTGACAAAATAATAGACGGGGGCAATGTGAGGAGCTAATACCAAGGGCTTAAGTAGAAAGAGGGTTTTGAGCATGGTGCTGGCAACAAACGTCCAAATGTGCTCTACATACAATAGACATATGTATTGCTTGTGATAAGAGTTGCATCAACCCCCAATGAAAAGATTTAAAATAATTTTTTCTGACTCAAAGAAATCAAGAAAACAAAAAACCTCCTAGGGGCTTGTTCTGCTCCCCTCTCCTGCACTCCCTTCCATCGTCATCTCCTGCTTCAGCCAAGTTGACACCTGTGTGCTGTCTAGCCCAGTGGTTTTCAACCCTCCTGATGGTGGCACTCTTTAGCACGGTTCCTCATGTCGTAGGGTCCCCCAACCATAAAGTTATTTTTGGTGCTATTTCATAGCTATAATTTTGTTACGGTTATGAATCAGAATGAAAATATCTGATATGCAGGATGAATTTTCACTGTTACAAATGGAACATAGTTAACGTATAGTGATTAATCAATCACAACGATATGTAATTGCATATTGTGAAATATTTCTAATTACAAATGAACTTTTGTCTTAAAGCATGGCATAGCATGGATGACCGTCTTGACGCTTTGTACTTGATGTGGGTATATCTGCATGTGGGTGGACCCACCTGGAGACGGTGAGAGGAGTGGTATCTCATGTCTCAAAACTATTGGAAATAGGTGTTTTCTGATGGTCTTAGGCCACCCTTGTGAAAGGGTCATTTGACCCCAAAAAGGGTTGTGACCCACAGGTTGAAAACCTCTTCTCTAGCTTATTGCTTACTCCCCTTCCTGGTAATCTTCAGTGTCTGTTCTGTTGTTGCTGTGCTTGAAAACCTTTTCCTCACACAGACACACACACACACAGAGACACTCAGGGGGACGCCCCCCAAAAAGAAACTGCTCTGGGCAGAGCAGAGCTATCGTACTGTGCATCTTTCCTACTAGGCTAATGTCCAGCAACTCACACTGAGTTAGTGCACTCAGTGGCGTCACATGGGAAGGTTCTCTCAGACCATAGTGATTTTTTTTTTTGTAAAGCAGTTTAGCTGGAACCTTATTTTGTGACGACTGACTTTAGAGAACAGCTTGAGGCTGTGAAATTTTGTTTCCTTTTTGGGGAAAAATGCCGCTAAAAATTCTTGTGATGTTGCATTCAGCTGACAAGGACCGCGCTGTGGGAAAAACTCAAGTGTACAAGTGGTTTTCTTGTTTTGACAAGCATGAAATATCACTTGATAACAAACCTCGTTCTGGACATCCATCAACTTCCTGAATGGAGGCAAAGGTCAACTTATAGTACATTTAGAGTTCTTTCCACTAGGTCAGGCCGTTAATCAAGCTTTGTATTTTGAGGTTCTGAAAAGATTGCATAATAGTGTACCACAAAAAAATGCCTGACTTGTGGCAGACGGGGGACTGGTTTTGCCTCTACAACAACGCACGTGCTCACGCAGGCATCTCAGGGCACCAGTTTCAGCCCCCAACAGCATGCCTCACTTGTCCCGCACACCTTACTCACCTGACCTCACTCTGTCGTGCGACTTCTTTTTACTTCTGAGACTGAAGCGGGCCATGAAAGGACAGTGATTTGACGACTCAGGATAAGTGGAGTAAAAAACAAGAGAGATGCTGTCTGCCACCCAGCTGAGTTTGAAAAACAAATTTCAAGAATGGAATCGCAGATTTGACAAGTGTACTAAGTGTGATGGAGAGTACTTTGAAGGTGTTAAGGTGGTTGTCTTACAAAAAAAATATATCCAAATGCATAGATTTAAAATATTCCATTTTTGCAGGGGGTACCCCCTCCTATGTATACATCTTTATTTAAAAATAATAGTCGCCTCATATAGTCTCTGTACTTTGGTGATTGATTGACGTCACTGGGCACATTGTCGTCCATATCCTTCCAGGTCTTGGAACACTTAACGGGGTTGTCACTGATCGGTCTGCCTTGGGCATGGCGTGGGCCGGCCTTGTGCACACACCCACGGGGACCTCTCGCTCCTGCCGGGAGCTGCTTCACTCCTCGCCATCTTCTCGCTGGGTTGCATGGCGCCGCTGTGGGCAGGGCTGGGTCCGCCCGAGTTCATGCTCTGCTCCGTATTTCCGGGCGTGTCCACCAAGCAATGGCCTTGCTGGCTCCTATGGTGTTTCTCTTCCCGATTGTTGGACGGGAACCCATGGCAGGCACACCCTGACCTAGCACGCCTGTAACGCAGATGCCACCAGGGGATGTGGTCAGAAGCAGAAGTGTGCTTCCTCATAGATCAGAGGTCTGTGCTCAGGAATTCAAGATGGGGCTCCAGAGCCGGGGGAGGGGTCCTTCCTGGTCTCCAGTGGCTACTGTCCATCCTCAGAGGGGCCACTGTCTCCAGGGCCCTCCCTCCCCCCTCTCCCCATGTTCTTTGGCCTGCTGCTCTAAAGGCTGATGGTCCAATCCCATTGGCCACACCTCGTCATGGATACCTAGCCACCGGCACCCATCCAGACTGTGGCTCTTGTTAAATGCCTTTCAGGTGGTTGGGGACTCAGGGCAACACCATAGGCGACAGAGCAAAACCTGCCCCCACTGCCCCCTCTGTTTGATCACCTTGTTTCAGCCCCCGTGCCAGTCCTTCCCTTTAAAGATCTTACCGATGCATTTACTTGGGAGGGTGTTAGGCTGGTGGTGCTACCGCAGCACTGATGTCAGAAAGAGACAGCATTTCTGCTTCAGTGGGAAAGAAACGGGGGTGCTGATCCTCCTCGTGCAGGGGTGCTGGAGAGAAGCACAATTTCCCAGAGTGCACTGTCCTCTGTCCTAGGTTGCCAAGCCTGAAATCAGCTCGGCCATTTTCGCCCACGATGTCCTGCTGTTGGTGTTGGACCGGAAAGCCTACTTGTACTATTATGAGACGGATGTCTGGGAACAGTGTGCAGGTGTGTATATCTCGTGTGGGGGGTCTTGCTTGAACGTAACCCGCCTCCCTCCGAGGTAAGCCAAGGATTCCTTGTGGAAAGGTAATCTGATGGCCTGGAATCGCTGGCTGCTGCTGTCTCCTCGTCCCTGCAGCTCCCAACAAGGACTGGGCTGGGATAGGAGGATCTCCGCAGGGGTCCATGGTTGTGAGCCAGCTCCTGCCCTGACTGACGGAGGCGAGCAAGTGGCTTCCGTAGAGTGGACGGTGCCGTGGGCCTCAGAGGAGGGAGCCTGGTTGTGTCCAAGAACGGACTCTAGACATCTCGTGGCCAAGCTCCATCTACAGGACAGTCAGGAGCAGGTCTCAGGGGGCCCTGGTCGGTGGAGCAGGGGTAGAATTGCCAACTTCCCACTCGAGAAACCCGGTGCCATCCTCGGCCTCTGCAACTCCTGCACCTCTACCAGCTGTCTGTCATGCTGTCTGACGTGGCTCTGAGACTACACAGGTCGCAGCGTTATCCTGAAAGAAGGTTCCACCTTGGGAACCACATCACAGCCATGGCGCCTGAGCTTCCGTCTCTGGGCCTGCCTGCCTCCCCATCGAGGTCTTGGAACATGTGAGACAGCGGTGTGAGTCGCTGTCACAGGGACTTCCTCGCCAATCCTCGCTTTGCCCAATTTGACATCCTCTTCTTGAGAGTACATCTTCCTTGAGGATGGGTCCCAACCTGGAAGGGTCACATCTCGCTTTCCAGGAGCAAGGACTCCAGCTCTGTGTCTCTGTCTTCATTCATTGATGTCTTCATTCTCTTGGAAGGCCCTGTTATGGCCCACCTTCTTCAGCCCGACCACCGTTCTAAGGAGTCCATGCTTCTTTTCCCATTGGCCCCGGTTGGTCCTGATGTCATTTTCATGTCACCGTGAAGTTATAAAAGTGTAGGAATGGAGTCTAACCTGTCAGTCAGGTCACAGCCTGATGGTACCTCCTTGTGGATGGGATCTTCTCAGAAGAAAAGCCCTGGGAACCTATCTTTCTCTCTCTCTCTCTTTCTCTCTCTCTCTCTCTCTCTGCCTTCACTTCCGGCTGGCAGTGAGTCATGCTGGCTCAGGCCAACTCGTGAGGGGCCTTCCTCTTTTCTGCCAACCTTTCACTTGACCCAACATTATGTCCTTCTCTGGGGACAACACATCCACACTATGGAGGACACAGTCTTGACCCCCTTGTAGTGGTCCATGGTACTTTCTATATTCTCCAGCAGCACCTTATTCAGGGGCAACTTTCACAGACACATGATACCGTGGAGAACACCAGCGCTTGGGTGAGGTACACTGTCATCCTCACAGTAGCCTCCTTGCTGCTCAGTACTCTTCAAAGAGGTCTACACCTAATCCATTATATCTTTTGATTGCTTTTCTGCTGCTTCGGTAAGCATTGGGTAGGGATCTTTGTGAGTCTGGGTAGCCTACAGAAACAACTTCACAGACATACATATGTGTATAAAAAAGGGGTTTATATACCAGAGCAATTGAATGCTGAGTAAACATCGCAGCCCAGTCCAGATCAAGTCTATACATCCAACATTAGGCCCTATGTCTGACACCAACCTATAAGTTTCTCGCCAGACTCATGAAACACGTGCGGGGTGATGACAGGCCAGTGGGTAGAAAGTCTTTGAATCCAGTGGAGTTGAAAACATCTCAGCGCTGGCAGGGGTCTCTGCATGGGCTTCTCCGGGACTGCACCAGGGTGGGTCCAATGTCTTGTCAGCTGCTATCTCTCACAGGGAGTGCAGTAGTGAGTCTCCCACCTCCAAAGAGGAAACACTTCCGTTTTCCCAGAAGCCTCAGGGGCAGGCCATTGAGAGACTAGACTCTAACATGGACAGATGATCATCGGTCTAGCACAGGATCCACGGAAGCCAACATCTTGGACAACTTCAGCCTTTTCACCTTCGGTCCCGATGTGACTTTGTGTTCCAGTTGGCCAGACTTACGTAATCCATACCGAAGGCTGCAGTCCTTGTCTTCAGCAGCAAGCACTTCCAATGCCTCCTCACTCTTGGCAAGCCAGGCCGTGCCGTTGCAGACTGCAGGTTGTGAATGAGCCCTCCTCCACTCCACTCCCGATGCGGCATTCTTCTTCATCGACGGCAGCTTCTCTGATGGTTCGCTGCACACGCAGATTGACTAGACAAGGGGAGAGGAGACAGCCCTGACGCACACGCTCCCTGATGTTAACCCGTGCAGTGTCCCCTTCTTCTGTCCCCAGACTGCCTCCCGGTACACAGACAAGTTCCACCTGAGCACATCAAAGTGTTCTGGGATCCCCAATCCTCTCACGGTCAGCCCCAGCCGAGGACGGTGCACACAGCCACGTGCCTTTGCATGTCAACGAAACACAAGTCAGCCTTGCTGCGATGCTCTCTGCTTTGAACCAAGAGCCATCTGTCATCAGGAATGACTCCACTTGTTCCATGTGCTGTTCCCAGCTCAGCCTGGACTCGCGCCGTCTTCCTGTCAGTGTGCTGCTGTGCCAGTTGTTGGATGACTGCCAGTAACACTTTCCTTTGTGGCGGGGATCAAGGAGAGCGCTCTGTGGTGGAGCCTCATGCTGGGTCACCCGGCTTAGGGATGAGCATAAGTGTAGACCTCTGCTGATAGCTGCTTTCCCATTTCCTGGCATAGGTGAGGGAGTGCTTCCAGTGTTGCTTCAGCTCTCTGAAACACTTCAATGGGGACTCTGTCAAGTCCTAGGACCTTGTTTTTGGCTGATGCATTATTCGGTGCAGTTTGAACTTCTTCCTTCATGGTTTTTTTTGTTTTTTTGGGCATCACTGCTCTCCGGCGGTGGGAGTAGGAGGCCCAGCCCCACTGCTGGAATTGAACCTCCATCCCAGTGGGCCGCAGTCCCGTGCACAACCACGACGCCACCGGGGCTCAGCCTCCATCTTCTCTTAAGACTTCCTTTGTCCCTGAACATTTAGGCAATAGGATCTCTTCAAACTTGCATTTTGAGCTTTTCTTTTTCTTGATCTCTTTCCATTTCAGATATGCTGAGAGTGTCCTTGTCGATTTGTTGATCCCTGCCCATTTCATTGTAATAGTTGGCTTTGTCGTCTCCAGCTGCCCTTTGAAATGTTCGACGCCGCTCCCTGACGTCACCCTTTCTTCCACTCACAGTGAGCTGCTCTGCACTCCATCGCAGGTCTCAGGGCCTCTTCTGTGGGTCCTTTTTTGTGGGATACTCAAAGAGGCTCCCCAGGTCGTCTCCTGCTTGCTAGCTCATTGAGTAGTCAGCTGCGGAGAAGTTTTCTTCCTGAACGCATTAGCCACCATGAAACTACGGTCTGTGCCATCCTTGGTGGGGCTCACGCCCTCCTGATAGGATAGTGCTTGTTTCCCTGGAGGACCCAGAGCAAAGGTCAAGCCAACTGGAGGATGACTGAGGTGATGCTGCTATCTTGAATCTAGGATCAACCCATCTTATCACATGTGTACCCACTTTCCCTCCTTTTCCTGCCGTTTGTCCACTCCTGGTTCATCCCTCTCCCGTTGCTGTGTTGCCTATGGTCCGAGCCCTTCCTGTGACATACGTGGTTACTGAGAGGTTGAAACGGAGCCATCGGAAGGAGACAGAGCTCAGTTCATGATGAAAAGCAATTATATAGGTTTTATTGGAAGTAGCGAAGGACTTTCAGGAAGGGAAGGGATAGCAGAAGGGGGTGGGGAATATCTTGAGTTAAAGAAAGGGGAGGTTTCTTGTGCTGCGTTTGCAAGTTTCGGGTTGGGAGAGCACATCATCTCTTTTTTCAAACTTGTTTCCTAGAATGTTAGAGGGGGCGCTCCGTGACCTGCCCGGGCAGAGGCTGTGCCCTACCCAGGGAGATAAGCTATGTGAGATGCCAGAGGCAGGGCTTACAAAGTTCATCAAGTTATTCATCTCCTGGTGAGGCTGGTGCAAAGGGGCTGCCTATAACCGGGAAGGGGGGTGGGGGTGGGGGGCGCGCTGCTTGGTTCAACCCTGGCCCATGCATCCCAAACTCTTAACATTAGTGAAAATGGTCGTCGCATTCCTGGCAGGGAACTAGTTCCTGCTGGTGTGGGGAGCATTAAGAATTGAGAAGTTTGGGGCTGGGCAGACCATCAGCAGACTATAGGGGTGAAACAAAAGCTGGTTGAGGATCAAGCTGGAGATGTTGCTTGTTTGTTCCTGCAAAAACTTAAACACACAAGGAGTTTAAAGTAATAGTACACAGATTATCAGAGGCTTTATAAGAGGCATAACACAGGCCATGACAGAATTTTGAAACCATGAGGAAGGGCTGGTGGTACCTTGCTGACTTTTTATGAATTTTATTGGCCATGGTGTGGAGCACTTTATCGCCTTGTTCAATTATACTTGATTTATTAATATAGTGACAACATTTTTTATTTAAGAGCATGCATGTTCTCCCCTTCTCTGCTATTATCAAGCCGGGGAGGGGGGCGGTCAGTGATTTCTGTAGGGTGACTTGTGCTGAGGATGTTAGCTGTTTTGGGAGGGAAACGAGAGTGTCAGAAGTGGAATTTATAGAAAATTGTATTTTGTCATTAAAGGTTTGAGCTTGAATAATAGCTTGGCCTATTTGTTCTCCAGACAAACCGGCTTCAATGAGAAAGGAAGTAAAACTGAGTCTTATTAGCAGAGGTGGACATACGGCATGCTGTGTCTGAGGGCTAGGCTGAATGAGTGAGTTCCACAGCCATGAACATTTTTGCTTGTCTGTACATGGTGAGCTGTGGAACTATTAGTAATTGGAAGGCAAGAGGACTGGCTAGATGTGTTGAGACATTTTGTTAATGTTCCGTTGCACTAAAAGAAAACACCAGGAGCTGTTAAGGGGAAGTGTTTACATTTTGGGTATGTTTACCAAAAGGGTGTTTACCTTGTCAATGAACAGGTGATGTGTAACCCAGAGAGAAGTTAGTAATGTCTTGGTAGCCTGGATAAAAAGTGGCATGTTGGCAAGTGCAACTGGGCACTTATTAACACTATTTCTTGACAGTAGTGCGTTTACTGGGACTGCTGGTAGCAGCGGATGTTGGAGTGAGGCACAAAAGAAGCAAGAGAAGTTTTGCATTCCTGAGGCATTGAGTACAAGCGCTGCTCTCTGAATGAGTTTCGCCCACGTAAAAGGACCGCCGTGTTTCTTTGATTAATTGGCTTGCTTGGCTATTTTTTGGCAACTACGTGTAGTGGTGAACGTCATTGACTGGGTTAAAGTTGGGAGGAAAGGCCATGAGTCCCAAGAGAGTGAGGTGTAAGAGAACTTGGTGAGGTGTAGGCAAAATGCAGACAGGTGGAGGGGCCCGTGATCGGGGTGCAGACAGCTGTGGGGATGACTTTGATTTGGCTCTGGAATTTTTGGAACTGTAAGTTGTCCATGTATGTGTCCGAGACTAGGCAAGGATTGGGTGTAACAGAATTGAGTGACAAGTAGAAGTTCTAGTAAAGCATAAGGTGGTGGGGCCCACCATCTGAGTGGAGTAATTGTCGTGGTATGGCCTAGGGGTTAATTTTACTCAAGTCAGATGATGTTAATTGGGGTTTCCAAGAACTTTGATTGCTGTGGATTTGTTAGGACAATGATGTACATCTTTTTCTAACTTGGGGTGCAGAGTTTGAGGATGGGAGATTTTTTTTAGCAGAACAGTCTCCTGGGTTGATGACAGGCAGGTTAGGTTGCGCAGGAGTAGGGGCAGGTAGACATCTGTCTGAAAGGTTTTTAGGAGAGAGAGAGCTAAAGGGTAACTAGTTTGCCAGTGGTGGTGGTGTGTCTGGGTATGGTACGGTTGATGAAATTAGGCCTGCTGGACATCAACTTGAAGGGGCTTAGGAAAGGAGAATGAGGAGCGGTGTGGATTTGAGTTAGGCTTAGTGGAAGCAGGTTTACTTATGACTGACATAGTCTTAGAGTTAGTTGAGACAGATGATCTTTTATAATTTCATTTTTAACTTTTCATAGAGGCACGAGACCTGTACAGGTTGTGTAAGTGCCACTTATTGTTTAGTGCAGATGGCACATGTATGATTTGAGACACAGAACATAGGTTGTAGGAGCTGAAGAGGAGCACAGGGCTCTCTCTATATGCAGGCAACGATGGACTTGATGGACCAGATCTTTGGCTTGGATGGTGGGAGAGGTGTTTACTTACCCTTTATGATGGGGGACACTTTAGTTGTTAAGGATTCTCTTTAGCCAAGTGGAGTGGTGCTCCAGCGAGAACAATTTCTGCCTTCTGAGAAGTGGTCCCAACTGGGAAACATGCAGCTTCCTAGACCTGATTAAGGGAAGAAACTGCTGTCTCCTGGTGTCTATGGCAGAACTGTTACTAAGAATCAAAGTTAGGTCTGGATCAGAATAGGGCTGATTTTAGAGTTAAGGTTGAGGTAGCGTTAGCCCCTTAATTATCTGTGGGCAGGAGTGACTGTCAGATCTCAGTGAGTTTGGAGTTGAGGTGGGAAAGTTGCTGGCTCCAGGGAGGGAGAATGGTGCAGCCATATGCTAGGGTTTTCAGTAAACATAAGGTGGATTTTTTAGGTGGCTGCAAGACAGTAAAGACAGAACTCGGGAGAGAAGGCCCTGCAGTTCGTGGGTAGATAATGTCTGGGTAGGCTTTTTTAGTGTTAGTTTGAGAGTTTTTTAAGTAAGGACGGCAGCTTCTGCGAGGGCCCAGAGACTCGACTGCCAGCTTCTGACTGCTAGCTTTTGACTCTTGTATTTAACTGGACAAATAAAAGGTTTTTTGGTTAATTGGGGAGAGTCTAGAGGACTAGTAGGGTGACTGGTGTGAGTTAGTTAGGCTGCGAGTGGCCTTGATTTCCTGTGTGTCTTGGGGAGTTACTATTTTGATGTCCTACACATTTTTTTACTGTCATTTTTCTGCAACTTATTGTTTTCATTTAGACTTAACCATTTCCTAAAGTGAAAATTGTATTAACTGTTTGCAACGGGTTGTAGATTTGCTGGGAGTCGTTACTGCTGCATTGCATAAAGGTTACTGTGACCACTCGCAGGGAGTTTAATAACTTTTGGTGTGTATTTTAAAGTTGAAAGCTGAGTGGTGGGGGCACAGGCCTAAACAGATAGCCATGGAATGAGGTAAGTGTGCTGTGGAGGGGGAGGAAGGTTAAAGGAGTTGGTCTGTGTTTGCCTTCAAACTATTTTAAAAGGCAGGCGAATGCTGACAAGCTGGGTTATGGGGAATAAAGAAAAGGGTGTCATTAAAGGTAGGGGTGGTTAAAGGTTTGGAGGGATGACTGTCAATTTCTATATCTGAAAACAAGGGAGGGGGTATTAGGAGTTTTCAAGGCTTATTGTCTATACCCACAACCGTGACCAGGAAAGGAGAAGTGGGGCCTGAGAAGGAGGGGAAGGACTGAGAAGGCAGATGTCTCGCACCCACCAGAAAGGAAACTGGTTTACCTGCTGGCTTGATCACCACCTTGGGCTTGGCGTGGAGAGAGTGTGTCACTGAAGTCTTCTTCTGTTGGCGTCATCAGTGGCTATTTTGAGCCATGTTATTGGCGGTGGCGGTTCAAAGTTTGGAGGGACTGACCTTCTGCGGCTAGGCACTGAGGGGCAGTCACTTCTCCAGTGGCCTTGCTGACTGCATGATGGGCAAGGTTTCCTGGTTGCATTTGAAAGCAGGGTCCTGGTGATGGGTGGTTAGAATCACTGTTGAAGTTGGAGCTTCCTGAAGTCTTCTGTCCCCCTTCCTCCAGCTGGCTCTAGGGCACCAAGCAAGGCTTGGGATTGTCAGTCTGATATTTGGTGGGCTTGGGATTTATAGGCATTGAAAACTTTAAATGCCATATGCATCAGGTCACGGAAGTCTGAGGGCCATCCTTAGCTTTTTTAAGTTTTTTTTTTTTTTTAATAGCTGAATGAGTTTTAAGACAGTGACTTTTGCCAGAGGGGCAGGGGTTAATGTAGCAAACTGGTTTAAGGCTTAAATCAGGCCTGAGAGAAAAGCTGCAGACTTTTATCTGGCTGGTGAGTAATTTTTGTTTCGAGCTTGTTGAAATCACCTGCTTTATGAGAGATGACTTGCAAATCTTAGTAAGGTATTGCCACAGTGAGAGAGAAAAGGGAGTTTGGAAGAGGAGTTCTGACGAGGCTGTTGCATGCCATCGGGTAAGGAGGACCTGGGCTGGGAGGCATATAGAGAAGGATGGGGAGAGCAGAGAAGGAAAGAATCTGAATGCACAAAACCTCAGACCATCTTTAGGTTTGGTGACACAATTGTCAAGGTTGCAGACAATGCCTACCCAGCAGAATACACTTTGCAATTGGTATTGAGGCCCCACTTGGTTCCAGCAGGACAGGCGCTTAGGGCAAACATTTGGAGCCAGACTCAGCTAAGTCAGAGTTAATAGGAGGGTAGAGAGTGAACTTCCCATGGTGACCTAAACTTCAGGGGGTACAGGCCAAGGAGAAAGGTGCCCTGATCCCTGTCCACACCCGTTAGTCAGGAGGTGGCCTGGTAACCCTGAGAGTTATCCCAGTCAGGGTTAGGGGCCTAGTGGGAGAGTCCTGGACTCCCCACATGGGAGGGTTCCCCGGCATGGGCCCACGGCTTCAGCCAGTAGACGAGGAACCCGGATAAGTAACAGTAAAAGGCACCAAGGAAGCTAGGGAACCCCCCTGGGGAAAGGTCTGGGATGGGGGATGGTGGGGACCTGGCATTGTGGTCGGCTGAATAGAATGGCAGTCAGAGGCCTTTGTTCCAAGTGAGAAAAGGAGGGAGGTAAGTCTGAGAGCAGGCACCGCAGACCTGTGGACCTGAAGTACACGGATCGCCAGTCCAGTGCCAGGAGTGGCAGGAATCCCAGAACATACAGAGACAGAGGGCAGGGGAGGAAGATACTGGTAGATGCGGTGGATGGCAGCGTAGAGGTCCTAGTTGGAGGAAAGGGGATGGAGAAGGGAGGGGCGCCACACTCTTGCAAAGGTGGGCAAGGGCACATCAAGACACCTCTTACTCCTCCCGGGTTTCGCGCACCAAGATGCGAGGCTGAGACTAAGCCACAGGAAGGAGACAGAGCTCAGTTAGGGATGAAAAGCAAAGATATGCTTAAGTGGAGATAGGGAAGGAAAGGGACAGAAAAAGAGAGAGAGAGAGAGAGAGAGAGAGAGAAGCATCCTCAGCTCCTGGGTGGGTCCCAAGGCCTGAGAGGCCAGGGAAGCCATGCGTGGTATTGGGGCAGTGGGATATATATAGGGTTTGAGCTACAGGCATGTGGGCTGATGAAAGAAAAGGGAGAGAGGTTTCTGTGTGTGGCGTTTTGGAGATGACTTATTAGCATATCATCTCGTTTTGCAAACTTGCTTTCCGAATGTTAAAAGGGGAGCTCTGTACCTTGCCCGGGTAGAGGCTGTGCCCTCCCTGGGCAGATAAGCTCTGTGAAATGCCAAAGGAAGGGTTACAAAGTTTAGCAGGTGGTTCATCTCCTTCTTGTGAGGCACCATGTGCAAAGAGGTGCAAGGGGCTGCCCGGTCCAGAGGGCCACCGGGCCTCAGGGCCTGCCTGGTTCGACCCTGGCCCATGCAGCTACCATAAAATGTGCCTGACTGCCTTATTTTATCTTCTGTCCCACCTTCCCTATTCTCTTTGACTTTACTATCGTTTTGCTGTGTTATCGCTATACAATTGCACCTGGTTACAAGAGGCTAGTTAGTCTGACACTTTGTTTCCTGTATTTCTAATGACCTTCTGCTTTCTTCACGAATGGTGTTCTTGATGGCATCCAGGTCTTCTCTCATTCGTGTTCAGTGTGTCAAATCTGTTGAGAGCTTTTTGAAATTCAGGTGGGACAGACACTGAGAGATTAAGGCACAGTGGCAGAGTTTAGACAAAGAGGAGGAGTGGAAGGAAAAGGGTTTTAATGAGAAGAAAGAGAAAACTCCGGGACAGGTGCCTCCTCCTAATGAAATTTTACCTTAGGGGGAAGCACAGGTGACTGTGAGGCAGTGGGGCCTATGTGGGGCCTGAGTTCGGGAAGTCTGTTTTGATGAGAGGAAGGGGTCTTGTTTTATGGCTTGCAGCTGTAGGAGCTGCGTCTGAGGAACCACTTAGTTTTACAATCTCCTTCCCCAGTATGCTGTGGAAGGGGACTGTGAAAGTCCAGTGGGTTATCTGTCTTCCTGAAGGCTAGGAGGAAGGGTCTTTGAAGCTGTCTCCCTGCCAGGTTGGGAAAGGAGTTCGCACCAGCCTGGCTTGGAGAGAGACGCTCCTCGGAAGGCTGAGATCAGAGGCTATAAAGTCCAACATGTTCTCTGTTTACTTGGGGAGGGGGGTGAGGAGTGAGGGCCACCTGGCCCAGATCCAGTCCAAGCAGACACAAGGTTCCTCTGGCCTTGTGTTCATTTTCCTCAGCTTTATCCTGAACTGACACGAGCAATTGATGGTCTGTTCCACAGTGAGCCCCTGGTCTGGTTTTAGCTGCTGATAGGGAGCTTCTCCACCATGTCTGCCCACCTATGTAGGCAGGTTGATTTCTGAGTATTCCATCCGGGAACGCCCTTGGGTGTGGTCACCTTGTATGTCGTAGAAAGGTATTTGCTATGAAGCAGTTGTTGGTTTTACTCATTTCTATCATGTGACCTTCAGGGTCATTTCTGTCACCGAGTCCATATTTTTCCCACTACTATTCTTTCCTCTTTGTTTCCAACTTTTACCTTCCAATCGCCAATCATTATTCACTCATCTCGACTGCATGCTCCATCAATTTCCTGCTGAGGTCATTGGTGGAATTCTTCAGTGTCTTCATCATGAGCTTTTGTGGTTGTGCATTAAGTTGAACAGTGCTTGAGTCGTGTCCCGTCAGCATATGAAGATCCGGAAAGCTCCCTCCGCAGACTGTACCTGCCTCAGGTAACCCTGGGCGACTCCTCCCCTCGAAACCAGCTCCTCTGCAGTCACCTGCCCAGTGCCTTGGATGCCAGGGGCCGACAGTGTTCTGCTTCCTCTGTTCAGGCTTTCAGGACCTGGAAACGCTTCCTAGTCTGCGGTGGCTTCCTCTTCGGAAGTGGGGAGCCCAGACTCCCTCTCTCGTCTGTTCTCAGTCCGGAAGCTCCCTTGCTCACGTTCGGTGAGCCTGCAGGCATCGGAATACCAGGAGTAGAGCGACCTTGTAGGCCGGGGAAAGCTGCCCCTGTGGGTTTCCAAGTTGGAGCTCTCGTGGAGAATAGAAAGCCTCTTTTTTCGTTAAAGCCTTCTGCTCTGTGGCTGGTGGTTTCGAACTGGTGGCCTTGCAGTTAGCAACCCCTCCGTGCAACCACTCCCCCGTTGGGCCTCAGAGAGACCGGCAGCTTCAAACAGATGGCCTTTCACAGGAACAGCAGAGTGCCTTAACCCCAGTGCCACCAGGGCCCCTTCCCACACACTACAACCAAGCAAGGCCAACAGTCCCTCTGCTATCGATCGAGTCCAGGCCAACTCACAGGGACCCCCTGGGACATGCTGAACTGTGCCGTGGGTTTCCGAGGCTGGAGCTCTTCACCAGGGTCGAGAGCCTCCTCTTCCTCCCAAGGAGCAGCTGATGGCTTCGAACTGCTGACCCTGGCGGTGAGCAGCCCGTGGTTTAACCCACTAGGCCACCTGGGCTCCAGGAGGTTGGAGACTAGGGTGTAAAGACAGATAAAGACTTTTGCCAGGGATGGAGGGGCTGCCCTTTCCTTTCGTGTGTGTCTCCCTGGCACCACCTCCTTTCCCCTCTACCCCATCCACCCCCACCCTTACCTTGGACATCTTCCCGTTGGTGAGTTGTCCTTCGTTGTCCCGAGTGTCTGCAACTCGCCCAGTGCCTGTACCCTCTGTGGAGTTATCTGGGGACACTCGGTGGCCAGCACTGCATGTAGCAGAAGACGGGGCTGAGTGGAGCATGCGCTGCATCTGTCTCATTGTGAAAATGGATTTTCATCCCCATGCAGGCTACCCCAGAGGCCAAGGGGTAGGGCGCAGAAAGAGATGTAAAAGCAGCAACAGAGACAGGGAGACCCACAGAAGGAGGCCTCCCCAAAAGAGACGCCTCCAGGAGGAGGCACCTGCTGCCCTGCTTTTGAATGCCCCTTGAGCACCTTGGATGGGTCACGTAGATGTTTAAATCATTTCCCCCCCTTTTTCAGGCATAAAACACCCCGTGTCTCATATTACTGGCAGTAGTTGTTGTTACAGTGAACATCATGCTTGTCAGGTAAGTGAGTGGGTAAGCTTTCGCTTTCTTTCTTGTTTGTTTGTCTTTGTTTGTTTTGTTTTGTTTTTTGGGGGGGCATCACTGCCCTCAGGTGGTGGGAGTAGGAGGCTCAGCCTTTGCTCCGTGGAGCTGGAATCGAACCTCCATTCCAGTGGGCCGCAGTCCTGCACACAACCACTACGCCACCGGGGCTCAGCCCTCGCTTTCTTTTTAAAATAACCCTCCCCCGCCACACACAGACAAGACAGACAACCCCAGGTCCTTATGGCCAGACCGTGTTTGTGCATAGGGTTCACAGTTCTAACACTGCAGCGAGTTCCGTGTCCCTGAGGGGTGACTAAGAAGGGCCATTGTCTTGAGGGTTCCATCAGTCTGTCTCTTCGCAGCTGGCTCCCTCTCATGATTCTGGAGCTTTGTCCCACATGTTCCTCCCACTCCGTGCAGGACCTGCCAGGGCAGTGGTTCTCAACCTTCCTCATCCTGTGACCCTTTAGTGCAGTTCCTCATGTTGTGGTGGACACACATATCCCCACCCGTAAATTTATCTTTATTGCTACTTCATAAGGGTCATTTTGCTACTGTTATGAATCAGGCGACCCCTGTAAAAGGGTCATTCAACCTCAAAGGGGTCCAGACTCACAAGTTGAGAACGGCTGTTCTCGTGCAATCTTTTCCCCAGCAGTTGGTAGCCGAGCACGCACACCATCTATTTCTTCTGGTCTCAGGCTGTGGTGGCTGATGATTCTGTGGCCCTTCAGTTCATTGGGCTGTTTGCGCATGTCTAGATTTTGTTGTCCCCTTTTTTTTAAGGCATCACTGCCCTGGTGGTGGGAGTAGGAGGCCCAACCTTTGTTCCTGTGAGCGGGAATTGAACCTCCATCCCAGTGGGCCGCAGTCCCGTGCACAACCACTGCGCCACCGGGGCTCAGCCCTGTCCCTTTTTTTAAGCAGTCAGTTTTCTTTAGTATGTCTGAAGTGCTTTTTTTTTGGGGGGGGGGGGATCACTGCTCTCTGGTGGTGGGAGTAGGAGGCCCAGCCCCACTGCTGGAATTGAACCTCCGTCCCAGTGGGCCGCAGTCCCGTGTACAACCACTACGCCACCGGGGCTCAGCCCTGAAGTGCTTTTTAATGTGCTTTTTATACTGTTGGTGGCATGCAATACATTTGTTTTTTCCAATTAATATTCCTGCCATGGCTTTCCATATTGCTTTATAGTTAACTTATTTAGTATATCATTTTTATTGGGGGCCATTAACAGTTCTTATAATCATCTAGAGACCAATTGATATCAGTCACATCTGGGTCTATGTCATCACCATTATTTTCTCTTTTTTTTTTTTAAGTCATTTTATTGGGGACTCTTACAGCCCTTAAAATTTCATACATTAATTGTATCAACCATATTTGTACATATGTCCCCATCATTTCCAATGATGTCCCCATCATTTTTTACTTGAGCCCTCACTATAAGCTTTTTTAAAAAAATCATTTTATTAGGAACTCATACAACTTCCATCACAATCAATGCATACGTCAATCGTATGCAGACTGTATTTTCACAGTTGTTGCCATCACCATTCTCAAACCATCCTCCTTCTACCTAGGCCCCCGGTGCCAGTGTTCCCCTCCCTCCCCACTACCCCTCTCCCATGAACCCTTAACAGTTTACAAATTGTGATTATTTAGTCATCATACATTGTCCAATGTGTCCCTTAACCCACTTTCACGGTCTCTGTACCCCAGATAGGAGATCATCTGTAGATCCCTACAAGAGGTTCCTCTTTTCTACTCCACCCTCCCTTCACCCTTCTGGCATCACCCCTTGACCCCTGGTCCGGAAAGGATCATCTGTCCTGAATTACCCCTGTTACCAGCTCCAGTGTACTTTCCCTGGATTTGTAATGTAACATTGGGATCATGATAATGGATGGGAGGAAGCATTTAAGAACTAGAGGAAAGTTGCATATTTCATTGTTGCTACACTGTACCTTGACTGACTGGTCTCCTCCCTACAACCCCTCTGTGAGGGGCTGTCGTTTTACCTACTGATGGACTTTGGGTCCCCAATCTATATTCCCCCTCATTTATAATGATATAATTTTTATACCTGATCCTTGACACCTCATGTGACACAGGCTGGTGTGCTTCTTCCATGTGGGCTTTATTGCTTCTGAGCTAGATGGCTGCTTGTTTGCTTTCAAGCCTTTAAGACCCCAGACGCTACATCTTTTGATAGCTGGACTCCATCAGCTTTCTTCACCACTTTTGTTTATGCACACATTTGTCTTCAGTGTTCGGATCAGGAAAGTGAGTGTCATGGAATGCCAATTTAAAAAAACAGTGTTCTTGCATTGAGGAAGTACTTGAGTGGAGGTCCAATGCCCATCTGCTGCTTTAATACTAACCCAATAAGTATATGCACATAGATATATTTCCCCATCCTCTATATAAATATATTCATCTATGTACATGCCTGTATTTAGACCTCTCTAACTGCCTTTTACTCCCAAGTTCTTTCCTCTATTTCCTTTTACTTTTCTCCCGTCCCACTATCATGCTCAGCCTCCTTTGTGGTTTCAATATTTTCTCTCTGTTGCATTACTTTTGCTCAATCCCTATTAGGCCTCTCACACACACCTTGTCACTGATTTTGAATCACTTGTTGTTCCCTTTTGACTGGGTTGGTCAACACCACCTTATTTCCCCTCCTCCCCATCTCCTTTGTCCCTCTCCTCCCCACGCCCCAACCATCAATCCCATTATTTTCTCCTTCAGACTGTTCACCCAGCCTATCATTATCTATCTAGCCCTGCAGAGATAACAATACGTACTGAAAAAAAGCCAGGCATCCTAAGATGAAGCATTAAAAGAAAATAAAACAATGATAACAACAGCCAAAAAAAGCCTCAAAATATGTGTGTGTGTGTGTGTGTGTGTGTATGTAGAAATGAGGGCTCAAGTGGAAAATATTTGGAAATAAAGATAGCAACATGTGTACCAATATACTTGGTACAAATGAAGTATGGAATGTTATAAGAGCTGTAAGAGCCCCCAATAAAATCATTGTGAAACTGGGATGGAGGTTCAATTCCAGCAGTGGAGCTGGGCCTCCTACTCCCACCACCGGAGAGCAGTGATGCCAAAAAAAAAAAAAATCATTGTGAAAAAAATAACAAAATAAAAACAAATAACAAATAAATAAAATAAATAACAAAAAAAAAATAACAGAATAAAAACTTGTAAATCGCTCAGGCATGTGTCACTCCCCAAGCTGCAGCTTCAGTGCTGACCTCCAAAGCAAGCTCCCCTGGGAAAGAGTCGGCTGTCCACATAGTCAGACCCCTTCCCTGACTCCCCGCTGCGTGCCAGCACTCTGCATTCACATCCTGGAGCACCGGGCTTACGCTTGGTTCCTCTTCCCTTGAAGATACAGTACGCTTCCCTTGGGTGCATTAGTACCCCATTCCCTCTCTACACATCACCATTCCTCTCCCCCCCCCACCCCCACCAGCACAGCTGACTACCCTATGTAGCTCTGGATTTGGTCTGACCTTTGCCAAACTACCTGGGCCTCCCCTCAGGAATTTCTGTATATAGTAGCTTTATTCCCTATGCCCCTTTTGCATTTTTTTAAGCTACCTCACCAGACTCATGTTCTGCATGTGTTTTGCGCTTGGCTTACTTCACTTAGCATAACTTCCTCCAGTTCTTCCCATGCGGTGATGTGCTTCGTGCGTTCATCACTGCTTTTCAGCGATGCATAGTACTCCATTGTATGTATGTACCACAGCTTTCTAATCCATTCCTCAGCTGATGGAAATTTGAGCTGTTTCCAACTCCTTGCAATTGTGAACTGTGCTGCGATGAATACTGGAGCACAGATGTCTGCTTGTGGACAATTCTTTGCTTCTTCTGGGTAGATGCCCAGTAGGGGGATTGCTGGGTTGTATGGTACCTCAATTTCCCTCTGTTTAAGTTATCTCCAAATCGATTTCCATGGTGACTGTACATACCTACAGGTCCACCAGCAGTGGATATAAGAGTTCCTGTCTCCCCACAGCCCCTCCAACACTTGTTGCTTTCTGATTTTTTTTAATTGGGCTATCCATGAGGGGTTTAGGTGGTTTTGCATTTTCTCATATGTTTATTGGTCATTTGGATTTCTGCTTCTGTGAAACTTCTGTTGAGGTCCTTTGCTCACCTCCTCAGTGGGCAGTTAGTTTTGCTCTTTTTGTTTGTTTGTTTTGGGGTTTTTTGGTTCTTTTTGTTTGTTTGCTTGGGGGGAGGGGGCATCACTGCCCTCTGGTGGTGGGAGGAGGAGGCCCAGCTTTGCTGCTGGATTTGAACCTTCAACCCAGTGGGCCGCAGTCCCGCGCACAACCACTACGCCACCGGGGCTCAGCCTTGTTTTTTTTGTGGGCATCACTGCCCTCTGGTGGGCATGGGAGTTACCCAGCACTGCTCCTGAGAGCCACCGCTGGATTTGAACTGCCAAGCCCATAGACTGTAGTCCTGAACGCAACCACTTACTCCACCGGGGCTCAGCACTAGTTTTGCTCTTTTTGGACGCTACCAGGGTATTGTAGATTTTAGTAATAAGGCCTTTATCTGATTTGTCATTGCTAAAGATGTTTTCCCTGTCCGTGGACTCTTTTATTACTTTCTTGGTGAATTCTTTTGATGTACGCAGGTGTTTTATCTTTAGTATATCCCACTTGTCTATTTGTGCCTCCTTTGTTTGTGTCCTTCCCTATTTCTGATAGTCTATGTAATCCCTGTGCCACAGTGTTCAGGTGACTTCGAGGGCTGTGATCCACCTTGAGTTTATTGTAGTACATGGAGTGAGGTAAAGGCCTTGCTTCATTTTTCTACAGGTAGATATCCATTTTTTTCCAGCACCACTTGTTGAAAAGGGCATCTTCTTCCCCTTTGATATTTTTGGATCAGTTGTCTGTATGCTGATGTTTCTGTTTTGGATTTTCAGTTCTTTTCCATTGGTCTGAGTATCAATCATTATGCCAGTACCGTGCTGTTTTGACCACTGTGGCTGTATAGTACGCGTTACAGTCAGGTAAAGCAAGCCCTCTCACCGTGCCCTTCTTCTTGAGTTCTCTGCTAATTCTGGGCATCTTCCCTCTCCATAGGTTGATAATCATTTTTGATAATCATTGATAATCAGTTGATAATCATTTTTTCCATTTCTTTGAAGAAAGAGGAAGGTAATTGTATCAGAATTGTATTCAACTTACATAGTTCCTTGGGTAGACCTGACATCTTTATTATATTGAGTCTTCCGATCCATGAGCATGGGATTTTCTTCCCTTTGTTGAAGTCACTCTTGATCTCTTGTAATAGTCTTCTGTAATTTCCATCATATAGCTCTAGGGATGTTTAGGTATATCCCTAGATATTTCAATTTGTGCTAGGCTATTGTCAAGGGTACCTTTTTAAAAAAAGTCTCTTCTCTTCAGTGGTCTTGTCTGATATATAGCCGTTCGATAGATTCTGATTGTTGATCTGGTATCCTGCCACTCTCCCATACTCCTCTATTGCTTCCAGTACTCCCTTTGTGGGATTGTTTGGATTTTCCATATATAAAACCATGTCATCTGCAAATGATAGTTTCACCTCTTCCTTCCCCGGCGAATACATGATGTCCATTGACTGTCATGTTGGCTGTTGGTTTTTCACCGATAGCTTGTATTGTCTTGAGGAATTTTCCTTCTGTTCCTATCTTTGCGTGTGTCTTAAACAGGAATTGGTGTTGTTGAATGCTTTTTCCTCATCTTTTGATATTATTGTGTGGTTCTTAGAGTTTTCCTTGTCAATGTGGCAAGTGATACTAATGGTCTTTCTTATGTTGAACCACCCCCTGCATCCCAGGTTATGAACCACACTTGGTCATGATGAATTGTTTGTTTTAGATACTTTTGTATTCTCTTGGCCAGTATTTTGTTAAGAATTTTTTTAATTAAGGATGTTTGCATCCATGTTCATTAGGGATATTGGTCTGTATTTCTCAATTATGTGAATCCTTGCCTGGTTTTGGTATCAATGTTATACTAGCTTCTTAGAAGCAGTTTGGAATTTGTCATCTTTTTCAATGTTTTAGAACAGTTTGTGTTAGATTGGTGTCAGTTCTTCCCTGGATGCTTGGTAGAATTCTCCTGTAAAGCCGTCTTGTCCAAGTAATTTTTTTGTTGATATCATTCTGACCTCTCTTGCAGACCACTGTGCCATCAGGTTGGAAATCAATAAAAGGAAAATGAAGAAAACAAGGGCAAGTAATTGGAGGATGAATGCCTCTCTATTGCAAAAGGAGTTCATCCTGGTCTGCGAGCGAGGTCAGGGTGATATCCATGTGCCTTCATGTGTGTAGTTTAGCCTGAAGCCCCAGCCTGTGATCGGTCCCTCTTAAAATATGTGCCATGTGGGCTTGAAACGATGGAGATTTTTTTGTATTTGGATGAAAAGCTCCGTACATATCTTTCAAGTCAAATTGTCTATAATTGTAATGTGTAGCTCTCTAGCTCCTTGTTGAGTTTCTTTTACAGCGATCTCTCTTTCTCAGAGAGTAGTAGTGTATTGAAGTTCATCCACTTTAATTGTTGAGGCTGTGATTTCTTTTTTCACCTTTTGGAGTGTTTGGTTTACATATTCAGTGGGTCTCTCATTCAGGGAATGTATGTTTAAAATGCCTATTGGTTCATGGTTTACCATTCCCTTGAGCACTGTATCGTGTCCCTCTTAATCTCTTTTTATGGTTTGCACTTTGAGGTCAAGTTTATCTGAGATTAGGATTGCTACCCCTGTTTTTTTTTGGGGGGGGGGCATCACTGCTCTCCGGTGGTGGGAGTAGGAGCTACCCCTGTTTTTTAAAAATTGTTGTTTGCTTGGTATGCCTTTGGTTCTCAGCCTATTTTTGTCTGTAGTCTTGAGATGTGTCTCCTGTAGGCAGCAGAGTGATGAGTTGTGTTTTCTAAGCCAGTCTGCTAGCCCTCTGTCTTTTAATTTCTGTGTTCAATCCATTGATATTTAGGGTTATTATCTCCAACTGTGGAATATGTGATGACATCTTATACATTTTGTGTTGGGTGTTTCCCGACCTCCCTTTCTTTTCAATGTGCTGTGCATATGTGTGTGAGGGTTGATCATTCTTGACTTCTTTCCACCCTTAAGCCATTCCTTTTTTCTGGGCAGTTTTCTCTTTGTTTCCCCCTGGATGAGGTTGTCTTATGTGACATTCTTTGATTTATGCTTGATGAGTGCTGTTCTTTTGTCCATACCGGGTCAGCAAAGATCTTTTGTAGGGCTGGGTTTCTTATAACGTATTCTTTGAGTTTCTTCTTGTCTGGGAAAACTCTTACTTCTCTATCTATCTTGGTAGATAAATTGGCTGGGTAGAGTATTCTTGGTTTTGCATTATTTTTCTTCAATTATTGGAACATAATACTCCACTCTTTCCTCTTCTCTATAGGATAGGTCTATATGCTTCTCTATATGCTGATAGGTCTGAGCATATTCTTATTTGGGAACCTTTATATGTGGTTGCTTTTTTTTCCTTAACTGCTCTCATGATTTTTCCCTTTTCCTCAAAGTTGGCTAGTTTTTGTGCATCTCGGTGACTTCTTCTTAGGATTCAGTCTAGCTGGTGTTCTTTCAGCCTCCCGAATGGTTGCCTGGTCTTCATCCTTGAAGCTTTGGAACTTCTCCTCTAAGAATTCCCTTGACTATTGTTGTACATGGTTTCTTTGTTACGTCTTCTTCCAATAGGCCAATAATTCTAATGTTATTCCTCTTCGTAGCATCAGACATAATTCTTACATTTTCTTTAGTTTCTCTGATAATCTTATTAGATTTTTGTTCTCGTACGTTAAGTTCTGCTTGACCGTCCTCTAGGTCACTGATGTGGTTTTCCACTTCTTCCAGTCGACTTGTGAAGTCCGTAGTTCTGCCGTTGGTTTTTGTTATCTCATCCCTAAGCTCTTGTATTTTCCTTTGTTGTATGGACTTTATCTCATCTGTCAATTCATCCTTTTTCTGTGTTGTTTCCCCCATATCCTGTATGACTCCAAACATCGTTCTGGAAATGTCTTTCTGCAGCATGTCATTGTCTGCCTCATCTATGCATGTTGTTAGGTTCAGGACATCTTCTACCCCTGCCTTTTGTTTCTCCTGTTTTTTTCACTGAGGTTGTTGGGGCTGATTGCTGTTTGCGTTGCGTTGTTTTCAAGACAATGCCTTTGTGCCAGCTCCAACCGTCCTGGCAGTGGCTCCAACAGAGACAGTGGCAGACAGTGGTGGGATTCGAGTCAAACCCTAGCCGGGCTTCATGGTGGTCAGCCAAAAGCCCCCAAGCCCTCAAAACCCTGGGAATCTCTGCCTACTTGTCTCATGTGCTCCTCCAGCAATCGGCAGTGCTGAATTTTTCAGTCATTTTCCCCAGGTTGATCTCCTGCCAGGTCCCTGGTGAGTGTCACTCAGTTGGCATCCTGTGGTTCTGCAGCTACTTCTCTGAACTGTTTTCTAGAACAACGAAGTTCAAGCACAGCAATCACAGGTCCAGAGGAAACACTCAACTTCTACCTCTTGTGGGTCGTAAAATCCCCCGCCACCATAACTTTCATAGTCTTTTCTTTCTACCTGATCCCCAGGGATCAGCTCCTCCTGTTAGCCCTCCACACTCCTTCTTTCCAGATGGGGAGACCCCAGCATGGAGCCCTCGTAGGGCTGTGCAGCGAACACTGAAACTCCAGTCACTACCTACCAATGTCAGGAAGAATATTGTCTCCGTGGACCTTGTTCTGTCAGTTGACTTAGATGTCCCCAAGATAACAGTCCTGATACTCCATAGCCCAGGGACTGAAGTCCTCATGGTTTTTTTTTTCCCATGCTGAAGAAGTTGGTCTCATTTTTTCCATCCCAACCCTGTCTGCTCCACCACCTTCACGGAGGCATTCCATCCTAGAATCTCCCCTGTCCAACCTGCAGCTAACCCAGCATATGCGCCCACCATCCCTCCCACTCATGTTCCAACCCATGTTTTGACTTTCAGCTGCCATCTTTTGAAGTAGATGTGCCCATGTCTCTCTTTCAGGACCTCAGCCATCATGTTTTTGCCTTTATGTATGGCGAAGAGCTAGCCACGGCAAACATCTACTACTCCAAATCCAAGGGCATAGTGTTCCAGAGGTACAGCTATGAGTTCAAGGTCTGTTCTTTGTGCCAAGAAAGTGACCATGTCAGTTCCTGGTAGGGGGACAGGACATTTTCCCTGGAAGAGTCCATGTGGCTGAGAACTTGGGAGAATCCCAGGACCGGAACAGGGAAAAGGAAGCCTGAGCTACCAGGCCAGGTGCAATTGGAGGCTGGGTTGAGGGACTGCTCTGGGGAGGTGTCACATTGATAAAGCAAAGGCATAGCTGCTCTCTCCAAGGTCTCTGGTTCAATCCCACCTCCTGATCTTGGAGAGAAAAGTGTGGCAGTCTGTATGTAGACAGATTACAGCTTTGGAAACCTTAGAGGGTGCATGTGCGCACGCGCGCGCGCGGTTCAGTTCTCTCTATGGTCCCACGACATGGAATTACCACCAAGGCAGTAGTCCCTTTGGCTATCATGGGATTAGGGCCTGCCTTCATCTGGTATATAACTTCATGTGAACTTTACTGATAACATTCTCAGTGAGCTTATTTCTTAGCAAGGTCATGGTTACAGGTTCCAAGGGCAGGATGCGGTCTTATTTATTTTTTTGCGGGTTGGTGGCGGCGGTGTGTAACAGTTCAATTTTTAAGACTCCTCTCATCCCCATGTTACAATAGAGTGGACTGCATTGGGTTGAAGAAGTCTCCCCCTCTGACTGGCCCCCCCCCCCACAACTTCATGTTTGTTCAGAACTTCAGAAAGTGACCGCATTGGAAATGGAGATCCGTGGACGTGCACTTAGCTAGCAGGAGGCCATGCCTGAGTTAGGGGGACCTAAGGCTCTCCATCCGATGTCCTTATGAGGAGAGGTCACAGACACACATGGGAGAAAGAGCGTCATGTGACAACTGTGGAGGGACCCAAGGAATGTGTCTAGAAGCCACGGAACAGCCAGGGCTGCCAGCATGCAGCACGGGCTGGGAGAGCCTCCCTCGGAGCCCACAGAGGGAGCATGGCCCTCTGACACCTTGCCCTTTTTGAAGCCTTCCAATGTGTGATACTTTGTCACACTAGCGCAAACAGATACAGGGTCTGTGCCAAGGTCACCTATCTGGGCAGGGCTGGGATTTGAAGAGGGGCAAAGGGAACAGGATCCCCGGGTCATGAAGGGCAAGCACGTGGACAGCTTGCTGCTGACACCACAGTCCTGGAGAGAAAACTGCCCTCCTCTAAGGTTGGGCTCCCTTCCCCGTATTGCTCTAGGGGGAAAGGAGACTTGAAACCGGCTTCCTTTCATTCTGGAGCATTCGGGTCATATCATGGCTAAGAGTTTGGCCTCAAGTTCAGCAGGCCTCAAACCACGAGCTCTTCCTTGGGAGCAAGCAGAGGCCTTCAACTCTCGTAAAGAGCGACCTTCTTGGAAACCCACGGGGGCCAGTTCTCCCCTGGCCCAGAGGGTCACTGGGAGTTGGCATGGGCTCAGAGGGCAGGGCAAGTTTTCATTATTTGGTATTTTGTTTTCTTGTGTCTGACTTTGTTATTGCTGTCCGCTTGTTGGTCTCTCCCCCTTCACTCGATGGGAAGTTAAGATGAGACTGGAAGAAGCAGGCCTCTGGTAGTTGTTGTGGAGCGTTGCTGGTTAACCCGAGTGCACTGCTTTCCGCTTGCTCAGGAGGAAGCCTTGACCGGTTTGCTGGGCGGAATCTTCTGTTTCCACTCTTTGTCACAGACTGCACTGCTGGTGGTCAAGGACCAAAGGGTAAGTTGGCCTGAAAAATGCCACTTCAGTGGCCTTTGCTTTTGCCCTGCCTTTGGTAAAAAGCAAACAAACATAAAATGGAAACAAACAAAACCTTCATATACATAGTGTCCATCGAGCCATTTTACTTGCCTGTCCATGTGTTCGGGGCCTGGCAGCCTAGGGCTTACGAGTCTGGCTGCAGTCTATAGGACCAGCTGTTCCAATCCCCGAGCTCCTCCAAGGAAGAAAGACGAGGCTTTCTACCTCCGTGAAGTGCCAGTCTTCCCCAGCACAGGATGCTATGCGCTCCGGCAGCACCTGCACTGGGATCCGGAGGCAGCTGGCTGAGCCCCACAAGGGCCCCTGCATGATTTGACTGAGGAAGAGTCTGCCTCGGGGTCTTAGCCCTTCTCCCTGCGAGTTGAGCCTGTACTCCGGGCAAGTCCCCAGTGGAAGCTGGATTCTTTCCGGGAGATCGCGGCATCAGACGGGAGGAGGCAGACGAAGCTCCTGCGACATGCAACTGTTGCTGAACGTGAGGAGGACTTGAACCCTTGCTGGTGGACATCCAGGATTGCAGCCGAGGCATCGGCTACAGCTCCATGTCCAGGAAAGCAGAATTCTCACAGCTGCACCAGTATTTCCCACCGTGATAAATGGAGCAGGGGTTGAAGTGGTCACGGGTTTGGTGTTGCCTGGATCTCCCATCAGTGTTCGTGAAAGCAGCAGTTGAGCTGAAAGGAGGTGTCCCATTGAGCACATCTTCCTGCTGCTCAAGACCACTTCCAAGTGACGAAAAGCAGAGATGTTCCTTTGGCCCTCCCCATGGCACTTTGGCCTGCCTCCTGTGCACCGTGACAGGGCGATCCAGACTCAGGAAGACCACAGAAGAATCGGCACACTGCCACTCGGGGCCTCACCAAAGAGCGAGCTTCCTCTTGGTTTGGCGTGATGAAAGAATCCACCAGAAGCCCGTTTGTCACCTGGTGGGTTTTTAAGAAGGACTGGACAAGTTTCAGTGTTTATAGTCTCGTTCTGTTTCCGGGAGGCATGCCAAGCTGTGCGGGAAGTGCGTGGGGCTCACAGCTGGCCATGAGCCTCCCTCTGGGACAGTGCACCCACAAGTGGGGAACTGAGCCCAGGGATGGTGTTTGGGGGAAGTGGGCCTGGGTCCCTGAGTAGGCCCGGGGGTGGGGTGGGGTGGGAGTGGAGTGGGGATGGGGCACCAGTGGGAGACCTCATCCTGCAACTTGCCGCTGACCAAGAGCAGGCTAAAGAGAGACTGGCTGGGGTGGCTGGTGGAGGGCATTGGCTGACCCCATTTGTTGTGTTAAGCCCACCTGGTGGGGTGGTGAGCTTGGGCCTAGTTTGGGCCGCCCAAGTTCCCCACCCACCTGACTTGGGGCATGAACTTGAGCATTCTCACTTTCTTGGTGTATCATGGTCGCCTGGGTCCTTTGCAGGCATAGGGAGGCTCTGCCCTCCCTTCTCTCCCATCTAGCTACCGAAAAGAAGAATATTGAATGTCCAAAGACCTACCAGAAGAACAATCAAACTTGTCTTGGAGAAGTACAAGGGGCGCCTCCTCAGAGGCAATCCTGGGAAGGCTGCTTCTCCCCTACTTTGGACGTGCTGGAGGAAGACAGGGCAGAGACATGAGGACCGTTGTGGCCCACAGAGCTGCAAGGGCACCATCCAACAACCAGCAGCTCGGCAAAGAAGCCCCAGGGCGACACCAACAGGCCCGTCCCTGACCCCTGGCTGAGCTGAGTGGGCTTGGACCCTCCCAGAGGCGCCTTAGCAGAAAGTCTTGGAGATGCGGTTCTGAAAATCCTTCTGGAGCCCCGTTCTGTGGCCGCGTGCGGCGGCTCCATGGCTGGGTTCCCATGGACCTTTCTTTCCGGTTTGTGTTGAATGTACTTTGCTCAAGTCACACGGTCCAGGGACGGGAGCCCCTTGACCTTGCCTGCACACGCAGGGCAGTCAGGAATGACTTGGGCATCTCCCCAAGTCCCTGGTGCCTCACCCGCAGCCGGCACGGAGAAATACAGACCTGAGTCCACAGCCGGTTCTCCGGGAGACGAGCGTCACCCTAGGGCGGAGTGAGGGCCCCTGAAAACACAGTGGCTAGGAAGAGCTCCCACGGCGTGTATGGGGGTCGGGGTGTGCCGGTGGGAAGCCACGTCCTGCGACGCTCAGGGCGGCCAGGGCTGGGCAGACCATCCTGAGCCACTAGAGCATGGAGCAGCCCCCACGGCCCCCACCCATTGGGTGCCAGGAGCACTGCCTCCGTCTGTGAACAGGACACAAGTCCCCAGACATGGCCTGGGGTCCAAGGGGTCCCTGGTGAGATCCACCTCGCTTGATGGCATTCAATTCAAGAGTGAGTGATTAAAACCCATCACAATGATGGGCATAGGACACACGCCCTTCCCTGCCCACCCCCACCCCCAGGGTAAGAACAATAGGAACATGGGGGAAGGGAGGAATCGGAGGATAAGATATAAAAATAATAGCTTGTGAGACACCAGAGTCAGAGTGAAGAAAAATAAACTCAAGGACAGCTGTATCGTTGAGAGAGAACTCCCCAGCAGGCTCCACGACCTCGCGAGACAGGTCGGGGTGGTCTCGCCCGCTGGTGAAGGTGTAGGGTTTTAAATAGAAGGTGCCCGGGTGGGGAAACCTTCCTGAACACGGTGTGTGAGCTTCTGGCAGTGCCCTGTGTACTAGCACTCCAGGTCTCACTCCCCGAGCCAGGATGTTCAATCGGGGCTCTTCTGACTTGGTCAAGTTTCTCCTGTGAAGGGGGCCCTTCAAGTCCCAGTTCCCACTCTGTCCAGACAGAAGATATCCTAAAGAAAGTAGATAACATTAAATTGCTGCATATGTGGCAAATTTATCAGTGGACAAATATGGAGTAGTGGAAAATCCACAAGATGTACTTCACTTTCCATCAAGGGGAGGGGCGGGGGGGTTCTTTTGCAGGGTCCGGTCTCCCAGGAAGGGTCACTCCAGGCTCCCTCGTCTTCCCTCGTAGGCCAAGTTCTTGTACACAGAACATCCTCTCAACAAAAGCCATGGGGGGCTCTTTGCATATTACAATCCAGGAGTGCTCAATGTCATCCAAGCCCCGGGCCTGACAGGCATTCTGGTCCTCTGGCAAGACAGCACCCTGCTAATTTCCCGGAATGCAGGTAAGCCCCTTCTTGGAGAGGGCTGTTGGAGCAAGGCCGTGAGCCAGGCTGCTCTCGGCATGAGGCGGTCAGCGCCATGCCAAGGCCCAGGACTGCAGTGATGGCCCTCTGTCAGTCCTGCTCAGAGCGGCCCTATGGGGCTGAGCAGACCTGCCCCCCGGTTTCCAGGAGGGCCCGTCATTTTGGGAGCACGCTGCCTCAGCTCCCTCCTGCAGAACCACTGGTGTATTCTACCAGCCGAACTTGGGGTGAGCACCAGAGCAGCTAACTGGGGCACCACCCTTATGTTCCTAAATCTGGTTACCATGCCACCCGGTTTACTGGATGGATTTGACTCCACTAGTCTTGTTACTGTGTGAAAATTAAACCCAGTTCTCCCTTGAAGTTCAAGTGGCACCACACAATCCCTACATTCTTTAGGGTTAGTGGTCAATTGTGTCTTCCTTGAGCTGTGAGGTCGCCACAGCGCCATCTCCATGGGATCAAGTTGGCAGCCAGCAGCTCAAGAGATGAGGCAGGAAGCAAGTCTGTGTTCATGGGGGAGGGAGAATTCTGGACAGGGGCGGGGAAAGGCTGGTGCCCCACCTGAGGAATAGAGCCCGCATGACTGAGCTGCACGTGGCAGGTGTTGTGCCATTCGAGTCCCAGCTGCCCCAGCCCAAGCGACTGTTCTCAGGTTGTTCCTGCTTGTAGAGGGTTTCCGAGGTGGTAAATGTGTGCGGGGCAGTTGAGAGGTCGAGACGGAGCCGCAGGAAGGAGACAGAGCTCAGCTAGGGATGGAGAGGATCTGCTTTATTGGCGGTAGGAAAGGACTTTGGGGAAGGGAAGGGACAGCAGAGAGAGAGAGAGAGAGAGAGAGACGGACAGAGAGGAGCATCTTGAACTCCTGGGCGGTCCCGTGGCCCCAGAGTTAGGCCAGGGAAGCCGCACCCGGTATTGGGGCGGTGGGACATATGTAGGGCTTGAGTCAAGGATGTATGTACCGATAAGGGGATAAGGCTTTCTGATGGTGCAGTCGCAGGGTCTGAGTCAGGATACGGTTTGTGAGAACACAGATCCGCCTCCTGGAACACTGAGGGAAGAGGCTGTGCAGACTCGGCCCTGAGAGAGAAGTTCTGTGAGATGGGGCTGTGCCCTTCACGGAGATAAGCTCTGTGAAATGCCAGAGGAAGGGTTTACAAAGTTCACCAGGCTGTTCATCTCTTTCTTAGTGAGGCTGACGCAAAAGGGGTGCAAGGGGCTGCCTGGTCCAGAGAACTGCTCAGTCCAGGGGGCTGTCTGGTTCGACCCTGGCCCATACAGCAGTCTTCTCTTTCTCTGACTCCGTGGCTGGTGGGTTTGAGCCTCAGACTTTGTGGCGAGTGGCGCCGGGCCTCACTGACCCACGGCATCACCAGGGATCATTCTCAGCTACTGCAGCAGCAGCGACAAAAGAGGTTAGCAGAAAAAAAATGTTCTAAGGAAACAATATGTTATCAGACCCAGAAGAAGAGGCAATCCTTGTTCTCAAGTGGCAAAGACTCTGACTGCAGGACACTTGAAAGTCTAGTGGAAAGTAGAACCTGTCAATGGGCAACTTGGCTGTTTTGCTGAGGAACCATCCCTGCGAAATGAGGAAGGGGTAGCATGGGAGAGGAAAGAGGTCAGTGGGGGAACGGACTGTTGCTGCAAAAAGGAAACAGCGCTTGAAGATTCGAAAAGTTCTCAAGACACAGAGGAAGCGTGATCTCGAGTGGACACCAAGACTGTGTCTGGACACTGGCTTGTCAAAGGGACAAGGCTGGCGACCAAAGGGACCTAGTCCACCATGTCAGCAGAAAGGCGGCCAGCTGAGATAGAGGGGGACAGGGATACGGTCAGAGCCGGATCCGAGGTTCCTGGGACAGAGATGTACTTGACTGCGGAGCTGCCAACAGGGCTAATCCTTCCGCCCCGTGGCGCACCAGACTCCCACGGAATTGAATTCATCGGAGACTGAACTGAGTCTCATTTGCTTAGGCCGAGACAGAGATGTGCTAAGAGGGTCCTCAGAAGACAGGCCTGGGACGCCAAGAGGGCTGTTCTCCTCTGCACACGAAGGTGGGGAGTCCCCAGGATTTGGAATCACCGAAACCGACAGCACTAGGCAAAAGTGCACCCGCGCCCTGTCTCCCCCGACTCCCCGGTGTTGGAAGAGGGATCCCATCAAATGATGGGGGGAATAGAGGAACCCGTAGCAGGGCCAGGTGGGGGGCTCCTTGTCTAGGGGCACTGCCTTCTGTGAGGGGTGGCAGGAAACCATAGAGGACGGGGAAGGTCGTGTATTGTTGTGACGTAGCTTCAAGCCAGGCCTGGCACACGGCGACGCCACCCAGGACAGAAGGAAGCCACCTGCATGGTCTGGCCCCACCCTCCACGTTGTCAGGCATCAGTGCCACTGACTGTGCCCGCAAAAATGGTGAGCAAGTCGTTGCTGGTCCGAGCGGAGCTGCCGCTTCATCCTCGGGGGTCCTCAAGGTTCAGGGACGCCCGATGGCAGTGGCTTGCACTTGGCTGATCACCGAGGCTGTTTCCGGTAGGGCTGGGTGTGGCCGACGCAGGGCCTCTGTGGGAGGGAGGTGTGGCAGTGTGCTTTCAGAAAGACAAGTGTTGGTGGGTGGAAGGACCAGCCTTGCACCCCAGAGGGGCCTTTGTCACGATTGTGCGAGTGGAAGAAAATAGACTGAGAAATTTGGGTGTTTCCCTCTTCCTTGGAGCTAGGAAGAAAAGGGAGACGAGAGGGTGCAAATGTATTTCACAGTGCCATGCACACTGCACCACTCACTTCAGTAACCAGCTGGGCAGAAGTTCGACCCCGGGGTTCCTGACCAGATGGGGGCCCAAGCCTGTAGACGAGGCACGCACTAGACGAGGCACGCATGCCGCATCCTGGTCCACCGCGAGCTCCTAAGAAGTGTCCGGAAAGCCGTGTTCTTAGGTGGGGCTGTAGAGGGGAGTCATTTTTAGCCTGGAGGCTGACTGGGATTGTCTCCAACTCACAACTGGGAAGGCCTTCCTCCACCAGAAGCTGGCCATCCAGGCGCCCTTTTTAGGAGCGGAGAGAATCCGGCCACATTCACTCTCTTCCCGGGGCTCAGTTTCCCACATTTTGGCGCCACGCAGCCCATTCCCAATCCACAACAGAAAACCCTGCCCAGGCCCCGGGGCCATCTTAAAGATTGTCACCACGCTAGGGCCTTGGCTGCAGCCTCCCCTGTTGTCAGTGCCACTCCTCGAGGGGCTTCCTCTCTCCCACAGACCACACAGGGCAGCCCTACTCTGTGCGGGTGGGGCATGGCAATGAGAGGGAAGGACATCACATCACTGTGTGGTTTCTCTGACTTCTGCCCTCTGCTCTCTCAGGCCAACTGGTTGTGGACATGCCCGTGGATCTGGGATCTAATAACCGTTACGATACCATTGACATGATCAACATAGAAATCGGCACCATGGCCGTAGGTGCGTGTTTTCCCAGAAGCCCTTGCTCCCTGTTCTTCCCCTTTGACTCCATGAGGCCAGCTGTGCTGGAGAGCAGCCAATGAAACCAAAGGAAACACCTTCGACATCCACTGAGGAATGTCAACCCCGGGGTGTTGTCTGCCAGGTACTCCCATCAGGAGCGGCCTAGGAAATGCCTGTCCCACTGCCCTCTCGTTTGGTGGGGTCCTTCTTACAGGAGATAAGAAGGCCTTCTGCCAGTAGATGACTTGCCCCACCACAGCTGACCCCTCTGACATTTGGAGGCGGCAGAGGGCAACAACTTGTTATGTCTTTTGACTTTGCGTAGGGGATGGGGGCTGGCGGTGGAGGTTCCCATCTCTCTTGTGGTCCAAACGCTAAGGCAAAAGTTAGTGTCTGGCTGCAGGGGTGTGTTTAAAGCCAGCAGGTCCTCTGTGCCCCAGGGGCGTGGAGCCCAGAGCCAGCCCGTGGGACCAAGTGGACGGTGTGAAGCTCCCTTCTTTACCAAAGGCAGATGCTAGTCTCGGTCTCCTGCAGGGCAGCTGGCGGGTAAAGGCAGGGTCCCTGGGATCCATTCTGCACAGTGGCTGTGCACCTGGGAACGGATCACCACGCAAGGGTGCCCACCCAATGCTATCAAGCCTGTGACAATTCACAGCAGGGGCCCCACAGGACAGGGTCCCCATTTCCCCCCTCCCCCGCCACTCCTTTCTTTGTAAACGGTATCACTTCACTTGTGTGCCTCTCTTTGGTGCGCTCCTCCATCGCACACCATGTGCCCTGAGACACAGCCACCACGCCTCGGTCACCTGTCCTCCTCGCTAGACGAGGCCCCTCTGGGGGGGCCCCTCAATCCGGCCCTTTCCTCCAATACAGTCTTAGCGACACACACACGCCCTGGCCTAGGGTTTCCCCATTGTCCAGGGCCATGTGTGCACTCAAGTCTCCCAAGTTGAGAACGCTTAGGTGCTGGGACCTTGCCCCGGAGCCCTGAGAAAGCCCTCCAGAGGAAGACTGGGCTTCCATCAGCCGTGGCACTCTGAGAGGCCCCAGGAGCGCGGGAGTCACACCCACAGGGGTGCCGTGAGCCCGCCATGCATGGACCACCTGGCAGGGAGTTGCAGGACTGAGCTTGCGGACCCTTGGTTCAGGGGATGGAATTGGGGTCACTCTTCTGTAAACTCCCTTTCCTCCTCCCTAATCTTTTTCTACACACGCCCTTGTCAGAGACAAGACACACAATTCCTGGCGAGAAACACAGCTGGTGGAGGCTAAAGACGATGGCAGAAGAGGCCGCTTTTTGGTCCCCAAACTCTACACACTCTGCTGTCACATTAAGTCCACTCCAAGGGACCTCTCAGAGCTAGGCAGCCCTGCCCCGCCATGGGGGTTTTGAGACCTGACTCTCTCTGGGGACAGAGAGCCTTTCTCGTTCTCCCATGAGCTGCACCTCCTTCCAGTTCCAGAGCGCAGAGGGATGCGTGTGGGTCAGCGTCCTTGTATTTGTTTTCCTCCATTGTCTTTGCAGAAAAGAACGAGATGGCCATTCTCACGAAGCAGCACGGCTTGTTTTACGGCAGTCTGGGAAGCCTGACCAACTCCATCATCCTTGTAGGTCCTCACCACTCCCGCGGGGAAACCCGGGCGCCTTCCCACAAAGCCCAACGAGGCGTCCAACTGGTCATCACAGGAAAGCGAAACACACAGAGAGAAGCTCTCCGCGCGCGCGTGGACCCAGCAGCTTCCACTCACCTCCTCGCTTCGTGCCCACCTGAGTCTTAACCCCAGCCCACCTAGGGCATGGAGCGGGGCTGCAGGGCTGGTGGTGATGCCACCAGTATCTCCCCAGGTCACCAGGCTCACCCACGTTGGGCAGTGCTTCAGCAGAGATGAACACAGACAAGGGAGACAGGTCCACCCATCCACTGCCCTCAAACCAGCCCGAGATCCCCTCTAGTCACTGAGGGGAGGATGGTCACCGGGATGCTGGTCAAGTGGGCATGGGTGGTGAGCAGGGTGACACCGGGTCAGGCAATGTTCCTGACATTGCCCGCAGCCTGTGGGGTCCTCGTGGGTCACGGTCAACTTTGGGGGGCTCTCCTAGCTCCCCAGCCCCAGCTTTATAGCTAACGTTCATCCACCGACCACGGTGCCCGGGTCTGCACACACCTCCTTACACATCACACACATACCCCCCCCCCCCCCCCCACATCCACCTCCCCAAAGCTGTGTGACTCTAGAATGTTGTCATGGCTCGGGTAGTCAAGCCTACACCCAACACAGCCACCGGTCGCCCATCCTTTGCCATCGTGAGACCCATTGGGAGTGGACCGGGTGGTCAGTGGCTGGTTTCCAAAGTCTTCTCCCAGACCTGTCCCCATGGTCCTTTGTATCCCAGAAGCTGCACCGAGATCATGCGGCCTCACGGGACTGACCAACAGATAGGGTTTGTGTGTGGCAGCTGCCCCAGACGTGCCCTGGCCGGGAAAGGATAAAGGACAGCCCCGCGGCGTGTGGGGCCCATGAGAGATGGGCCTAAGGAACATCCCGACAGGTGTTCTCTGTGGGGAGGTGCCATCGTGTGTAACGGACTCTCCAGGGAGCTCCAGGGTCTGCCCAACAGCCCTTGAGTTCCAGACTCTTCCTGGCCCCCTGTGGCTGAAGAGGATCACCCTCATGGGGTTGTGCACACTGCCGCCGCCTCAGAGGCAAGGCCACCTCTGGGCCCACAGGGTGGCTGCCAACCTCCCACCTTTTCTCAGGTGAGGCAGCCCAGTACTGAGCTGTCTTGCTGCCCTCAGGCTCCTTGCAAAGCAACCCTGGGGGCCCATGGCCCTGCATCCTATCTAAGGAGAGACGCAAACACCCCTGGCGGGCACTCTCGTGCCTCACCTTAAAAATTCCTCCCTGATGTCAGAATCGAGAGAGAGAGAGAGAGAGAGAGAGAGAGAGAGAGAGAGAGAGAGACCATACCGTGGCCAGGGGGGCGGGGGCTGGGGAGAGCAGGAGTCCGCCTGCCCTGTGGTGTAACTGTTACATGGAGGGCTGCTCACCACAAGGCCAGCCGTTCAGAACCATCACCTGCCCCACCGGTCAAAGAGGAGCCTCTCTCCTCCAGTGGAGAACTCTCATTCACTGCCTTCGAGTCCGGGCTGGCTCAGAGTGACCCGCTCCCCCTCCCCTTGCGGTTTTCAGAGACTGCACCTCTTTGCAGGAGAATAAAGTCCAGTCTTTTTCCCTTGGCGCTTTTTGTGGTTTTGAACTGCTGGTCGTGTGGGCCACAGCCCCGAGGAGGCATAATCGCCACGCCCCCAGGGCCTCCCCGACTAGGGCCCATGGGGCAGCTCTGCCCTGTCACAAGGCTCTTGGTGAGTCGGCTCGGGTCCATGGCGGCGCCTTGAGCTTTCATTTTGAGTCTGAGACATGTTTCTCTCCCTCCCTCTTCCTTCTACTTTCCTTCCCTCCTCCTCCCTCCCACCCCCTTCTCCCCTTCCCCTCAGCCTGCTTTTTGCCTGTTCCCTCACAGATTTCAAACTTAATTTCCTGGTCCAACGGCATGATCGTGAAATTCGTCCAGCCGGGACTGCTTCAGATCTCCACCCTGTACCTGAACACAGAGACGTTCATAATTGACTTTAAGAAATGTGATGTAAACATCCAGGAGGTGTTCATGGACCCCCTGCGCAAAGTACAAGTATGCAAGGTGTGTGACCCTGCACAAGGAGAACCCCACCCCACCCCCATCCTCACTGCTCCCCTCCTTCCTTCCATTCACCCCTCCTGCCTCTTCCCTGTTTCAGAGTCCAGAGGACTTTTGTGGCCTTGAGACCCATCTGCGTCACCTGGGCTTCACTTCTCTCACTGTTCCCGTGGTCTTCCCTGTGAGGACAGACTATATCAAGCTCACCCTTACCTGCAGGGTTAGCCTACTATCTGTGGGCTCACCCCACATCTGTGAGGCTCGCCCACCCCCTGCAGATGGGTCTGTAGGTGTGTCTCCACGTCTCACTGATGTGAAGGGCACCGTAAAGATCTTACAGAAATAATGCACCCAGCAGTCTTAATTCCTTTCTGCCAATCAAGGACACACACACACACACACACACACACACACACACACACACACGTTGCACTGGGAGATGTTTTCTTTTTGGTAAACAGGTACACAGGGTAAAGCTGTGACAAAATACAAATAGTTGAATGCAATATTAGTGGTGGTCTTGTATTAAGGACAGTGAGAAAGGAAACAAACTTCTCTATTGTATTTTAACATCTCACAAAGAGCATGCACTCAATTATGTAATTACAAATTTTTTACATGGAATTTTAAATATACAGCCCCATTTGGAGCTATTGGTAGTATTTTTGGAACTGTTCTTGTGCACAAGTCCCACGTGTTGTAGATCCTACTAGCCAGAGAGCATCACTTCCCTCCCTCTTCTGCTCCTTCTGAAAGGCCCCAGTCAAGACCAGATTCTTTCTGCAGGCTTCCTCTATTTCAGGCGACCCTGATTGGTGCCTTCTCTGAGCTCCGATTGGATCCACATCCCTCCCTGCACCCTTTGTCATTTCATCCCTCCAAATGGCCTCACACAGAGGGGTTTTCTGCCCATTCAATGAGCACATCTCTTCCACGTGGGTAGGGGTGGCCTCTGAACACTAGCTTGCAGATGGAAGACCGATAAGGCAAGGGCAACAACTCCTTAAGAAGCTTGAGCTTTCAAGAGACCATTTAGCCCCCAGGATCGCTGAACCCCTAGGGACAGCAAGTAGAGGAGGGCTTTTCAGGCGGAGGCGGGCAGCAGTTGGTGCTGTGTGTGTCAAGGAGTCCAGGTAGGAAAGGGATGTTTGGAAACTGATTGTGGTAGCAGTTGTATAATGCTGCTAACTCTCCCTGCCACCCTCCGCCCCCCCAAAAAATGTGTTTTTTGGGGGGGGGCATCACTACTCTCCGGTGGTGGGAGGAGGAGGCCCAGCCCCACTGCTGGAAGTGAACCTCCGTCCCCGTGGGCCGCAGTCCCGCGCACAACCACGACGCCACCGGGGCTCAGCCCCCCAAAAATGTTTTTATAAAAACCCCCCTTGGGGCTGAGCCCCGGTGGCGTCGTGGTTGTGCGCGGGACTGCGGCCCACGGGGACGGAGGTTCAGTGATGCCAAAAAAATAAATAAATAAATAAAAATAAAAATAAAAAGCCCCTTTAGGAATGCAAACTCCAACAACTAGCATCTCTGTGGCAAATAAAAGTGGATACCGTCTTCTAGCCGGATGGAAGAAGCCTTTAAACATGTGCACTTCATCGTCAGATCTCGGGAGGTCTCCTTCATGTCCACCAGTCGACTGCTTTTTATCTAATTAAAAAGAAATCAGACCATAAGGACCAAAGAGGCGTGATCTCAAAACTGTTAGCAGATTGAATATGATTCCAATCTGAAATTCCATTCCTGTTTTTTAAAGATCTTTTCATTGGGGGGCTCGTACAACTCTTATCACCATCCATCCATCCATCCATTGCGTCACACACATTGTACATTTACTGCCATCATCCTTAGTTAAGCATTTTCTTTTTACTTGAACCCTTGTTGTCAGCTCCTGGTCTTCCATCCCCCACTCTCCATCACTCCCCATGATAATTTAGAAATTATTTTTTCATGTGTCAACCTGCAGGTGTCTCCCTTTATCCAATTTTCTGTTGTCCTCCCCCCAGGAGGGGGTTACCTGTAGATCATTGTGATCCGTTCCTGCTTTCTCACCCACCTTCCCCTTCCCATCCTGGTATCTCTACTGTCATTTTTGGTCCCGAGGAGTTTTTTTGTCCTGGCTTCCCTGAATTTCCAGCTCTTAGTTGCACAAGTGTTCATCCTCTGGTCTAGCTGGATTTGTAAGGTAGATTTGGGGTCAGGGGGCGAGGCAGCATTAAAGAACTAGAGGAAAGTTGTATGTTTTTTTATCAGTGTTATTCTGCATCCGGACTGGGTCGTCTTCTCCCCGCAACCATTCTGTAAGGGGATGTCCAGTTACCTACAGATGGACTTTGGGACCCCCACTCCGTACTCCTCCTCTTTCACAACGAGGTGAGTTTTTGTGTTTGATACCTGATCCAATGAACACCTCGTGATTGTCCAGGCTGGTGTGCTTCTACTGTGTGAGCTTTGTTGCTTCTCAGCTAGATGGCCGCTTGTTTATCTTCAAGCCTTTAAGATCCTAGATGCTATGTTTTTGTTTTTGTTTTTTTTGATAGTTGGCCACCATCAGCTTTCTTGACCACATTTGCTTGTGAACCTCCTTTGTCTTCAGTGATTGTGTGGGGAAGATGAGCATCATGGAATGCCGGGTTAATAGAACACAGTGTTCTTGCATTGCGGGAGTACTTAGGTAGAGGCCAATGTCCATTTGCTACCTTAGTACTAAGCCTATAAGTAGATGTGCATCAGTCTACTTTTTTTGTGTGGCATCACTGCCCTGGTGGAAGTAGGAAGTCCAGCCTTGCTCCTGGAGAGCTGCTGCTGGATTTGAACTGTCAACCCTGTGGGCTGCAGTCCCGCACACAACCTCTGCGCCACCTGGGCTCAGCCTCATCAATCTACTTCCTTATCATAATACGTATGCATAATCACACGTGTACATGCCTGTGTTTAAACCTCTATATATACCCTTTGCCTCCCAGTTCTTTCCCCTATTTCATTTTACTTAACTCTTGCCCTACTATCATGTTCAGTCTTCATTTGGGTTTGAGTCATTCGTCTCATTTACATTGCCCTCGATCAAGCCCTACCAGGCCTCCTACACCCTCCTTACCTTTGATGTTGGTTACTTGTTGTTCCCTTGACCCTAGGTTTGTTAACACCCACTTTCCCCTTGCCTCCTCTTCTCCCATGTCCCTCACCCCTGGAACCATCAGCCATCTTGTTTTCTCAAGATTGTTTATCCTGCCTATCTGTGTTGGAAGGGTTCTCCAGAAAAACAAAACCAGGATAGACATAGATATCTAACATAAGAAACATACTCTAAAGCACTATGAATGGCTCAGTGCAACACCGCCAGGTAATCCTCTGTAGAGCAATTCAGGCTATCCGACCACAGACAGCAAACAGCAAGGCAGGTCCCCAACAGTTAGCCAGACGACGAGGGGTCCGATACTCCCCAGCTCAAGAGACGTTTATTCCAGTGCCATGCCAAAGCAGGGCTTGACAGAACCGCAACCTAAAGTTCAGCCAGCTGAACACTGGTCTGAAGATCCAAGAGCAGGAAAGGAAAAGGTGAGGCTCCCAGAGCCATTTATGTCTCCACCCTTCAATCAGTCTAAGTGTGTTTATTGGCCATGTTGTCACAACAAACCTACCTTTCTTCATTGGCCATGTTGGCATAACAATCCTACCTATCACACTAGCTCATCTTCATAGATCTGCAGAGATAACATGCACAGAAAGCAATGCAAAGTAAAGCAATAAAAGAAAACAGCCATTCCAAGGAAAGAAAAAGGCAAAGTCTGTAAATAGTTAGAGGTCTGCTTGTTGACTTTTAGGAGTGTTTTCTGCCAGTTGAGTCTGATGGGATACCACGCCCTGGTCCCAAAGTCTTTTTCTGGTGTTCCTTGGGAACTTGGCTGCACCATGCCCCTTGCTGTTTTGTTGCGCATATCCTTGGTGCTTTGCCTCATGTGGTAGGATCCGTTTGGACACGATTCCTGCACTCTGTCTCCACTGTTTTCGCCCGTGGCACTGGGATTCCGTTCTTGAAAAAATTGTGCAAGTTCATGTGTTTGCATGGCTGACAGCATTTCCGTCGTTTTTCCCTTCACCTCTTCTATATCTTCACATTGCTGTCCTTTCATGCCCTTTTCATCAGGAGAAGCGAAAAGTCGCACCGGGTGAAGTCAGGTGAGTAAGATGCGTGAGGCAAGAGAGACATGCCGTATTTTGTCCCAAACTGGCAAAGGTGAGAAGGCCGCATGTGCAGGTGCTTTGTTGTGTTGGCCATACCAGGCCCCCATCTACCACAGATGCGGCCTTTTTTATTTTTATGCACACTGCTATGCAAACTTTTCAGAAACTTTAAGTAGAAAATTGACTAACAGTCTGACCTAGTGGAACAAACTCTGAATGCACTGTGACCGTCACATGACCTACGAGTTTTTCTTGGGTAAGGCCCGTGAGTACCCAGCAGAGGGGTTGCTGGATCTTTGTTTGTTTGTTTGTTTTGGGGGCATCACTGCCCTCTGGTGGTGGGAGTAGGAGGGGCTGCTGGATCTTATGGAAGTTGTATTCCCAGTTCGAGAATGTTCCAGGATCGTTTCTCGGTCTTTTGGCTAAGATCAAGTGTGGAGAATGCTCCAGGACTCCCTCCACAAGGGTATTTACAGCCCTACCAGTAGTGTATCAGGGCTCCCATCTGTCTGAAGGCTCATCAGCATTTGTCATCATCTGTTTTATTGAACTTGGCTGTTAAGCTTGGTTTCAGTTAGTATCTGATTGCTTTTTGATGTGTACCACCCAGAGAGCTATAGTCTCGCTTACTCCCCGCAAACAACCTCTCCCTGATGCGTTAGTCTGAGTGGACTAGAGAAACACATTTAGAGACACTCGTGTGCGTACAGGAAAGAGCTTTATACAAAGAGTAATTATATATCAAGAAAAAATCCCAGCCCAATACAGATATCAGTATTAGCCCTTATGTCCAATACAAGTCTATGAAATCCCTTCAGACGCAATGATGCCGAGTGCAGGAAGATGACAGGCCAGTGGGTGGAAAGTCTTATGAATCCAGTGGCGGTGGAAGCATCTTACCGCTGGCGTGGGCCTCCACATGGCTCTACCAGCTCCATGGCTCTGGCTGCCATCACAGCTCTATGCGACTTGTCAAGAGGAGTGTCTCCCTGGGAATGAGTGTGTGTCCTACCACCATGAACTCGGTATCCTTAGCGCCTTCAAGTGAGGTCCTCAAGCTGTGCCCTGAATAACAGGCTAAACTCCACCCCTTTGCTCTTAATAGTCTCAAGTTGACAGCAGACTGTGTAACTGCTACACCTGATGAGTCTCTGGTTAAGACAAGGTGGGGGCAGAAACGGACAAGATTCACTTGCGAGTGACTGTTCCTTGTGGCCAGGATTCCTTGTGACTGCCAGCCTCCTGGATACAAAATTAACCACTTCAGAAGTAGGGAGGGGGGATCTATCTACCAGCACGAGAGAAGATCCAAGAGGGGAGCATACCCTTGAACCCTGGGGTTCCTCCTCATTGACCCTCCTCGATCCCGAAGACAGTTTTCACGCCTGTGTCGCAGCAGAGAAGCAACAACGGCAGGCCCACGGGCAAGGGAAGGAGCCTGGGTCGAGGAGTGGACCGTCTCTAGGAACTGGAGGCGCTGAAGCTAAGGTTGCTGACCACTCAAAGCTGGGGCTGAGCACCTTTAGGCTGAGGCATGGGGCACCCCTCTGGGCTCACCGCATCAGAGGGGCCGAATCCACCGACCAGAGGCCGACCTGTGGGCACAGCTGAATAGAGGCTGTGCAGTCTGAGTCAGTGCACACCGAGCATCTGTACCCGCCAGCTGCCTGGAGAAACAGCGTGCTCTGCATGCCATCTGAGCCCTATGTGGCCATCGCAATGAGCTGCGGAACCCAGCAGACAGGGAGAGTGCTGGGGAGGGGTCTGGTGTCAGAACTGGCAGGATGGGGATGTCTGATTTCTGATGGTGATGGATGTTTGGTTTTCCTTTTCCCTTGTGTACCGGGAGGAGGTCAGATGTCACCGTTCGTGTCACTTCCGCCTTTCCTTGCAAAGGAGCTTTGCTCTCTCCCTCTAGGATGTTGATGGCATCATCCCACAGTCCGTCTGCTCGTTAGCCTCTCGTGCTCCGGGCGTCGGTTCGGTTCTGTAGGCGATCTTTGGATTCAGCTCGGGCGGAGGCCCCACGTCGAGCTGTGGCTCTGGCAGACCAGGATTCTCTGTAGCGCTGGCTCCAGTCTGCGCAAGCGCAGTGGGTGGCCTAGCCCACAGCCGAGCCTTGGCCGTGTTGTGGGCGAGGACGTCGAGCTGCTCCACCATCTCTGCTCACGGATGCCTTGTGTGACTCCTGCGTCGCCCGTCCAGCAAGGCCCCAGGAGACAGTCCATGTTGATGCCATTGAAAACCGGCATTTGCCACACGTCGTCTTCAGTCTGGCAAAACTCCACCATGGCCCCCATGGTTGTTTTCCACGGCCCATCCTTTTCTTTTGGTTTCTGAACCTTCTGTGGCAATCGCTGGTCTCAATGCAGCCCGACGGCACGGTTGCTGTGTTGCAGGACGTGGTAGAATTCTTCAGCTTGCTGCATCACGGGCTTCAGTGGTAGGAGCATACATTTGCATCACAGTTGGATTCGCTGGTCTTCCTTGTCTGTGGGTAGACGGGGCCCTGCCATCGACCTCGTCGTGCTCGTGGAGTGTTCTTTTGGACGATGAGTGCCTCACCATTCCTCTGGAACCTGTCCTTCCCAGCATAGTAAGCCACGTGCTCATGTGACTCAGACATGGTCGGCGCCAGTCCATGTCAGCTCCACTGAGGCCTAGGCTGTCGACCTTTGTTTCACATGGCTTTGACGGCCTCTCCTTTGCAGGCTCCCGATCCAGCTGCTTCTGCTCATTTTGAATCACGTGCTATCAGCACCTGAAGGTCCCGAAAGCTTTGCTCCGTGCGCATCACTAGACTCGGCTCCACTCTGAGGAGGAAGCTCTTCCTGGGTTGTATTTTAAGTGGACCCCACCCAAGGGACCCAGCTCCCAGCTCCTCTATTAGCCGGTGTTCTCGTGCTGTTCATCAGGTTCTCATTGTGTAATTCCTCTTCCTTCTTTCCAATGTGTCCTGATCTGGAAACTCAGAGTTAATTTGTCCACCCTGATTGTCTCTGAAAATACAGTGGCAGGCCGCCAGCCACCAAGCGGACAGCACGCGTCCACCCTACACTGATCTTGCTTTCCAGAAAGCCCCATCCCTAAAGGGCTTGTAACCACAGGCATGGGGGTTAGGGTTGGTAACACCTTCTTTTGTGGGTGAGGACACACAATTTAATCAGTAACAAATGGGTTAGTGGGTGTCGGCTTGAAGCAGCTGTGGCTGCAAACATGCAGAAAGAGAGAGGCAGCCAGACAAGACACTTGTGTGTGGACCCTAGTCAAAGTCCCTGTGGCCCTCACGTGTGCTCAGTGCCATCAGATCTCTGCATCTGATCCTGTCACCCGTCCACCAGAATTACACAAGACACAGCAACTGGTTTGAACGGGCCAGATGGTTTTTCCCAGCCATGGTCAACTTCCCAGGTTGGACAACGCGGTCTCATCTGCCGGCTTGAGATGGATAGAAAGCATGCCTGCGTGCATGAGAGAGAAAGAGAGAGAGAGAGAGAGAGAGAAAGCCATACCAGTCTTCAAGAATACCAAGACTAAGTCATGCCATCTTCAGGCACACCTTTGGGTGTGTGATCACTCTGAAGAAACACCATGAGGCCTTCCTACCCCGTTGACCGGCTCCTCTAGGGAATTAGGCTGACTGCACTGCACTCTCTGTGTTTCTGAGCAGATAGAATACACCTTCGGGCACTTTATGAACAAGATGTTTACCATCGATATGAACAGCCACTTGAAGTTAGTTGCGACGGTGATAACCCAGTGGCGACAACGCCCAATTCCACTAGTAAGTGTGGCTTTGTGTTGGGGGCGGGGGGTGAGGGGTGGTTACAAACCACGGACCGTCAAATCTTTGCCTCCCAACCATTTGGAGTCTGTTCTAGCCATGTGTGTTCTCTTCTGGGTCAACGCAGGCACAACACTGCAAGTTTGTCACTCTTCCCAAAAGCCTGCCCCACCCCTCATCCAGCTTCCAACCCCCTACCCCACGCAGATATCCCACAACTGCAGCAGCCCTGTCCCACAGGAGGAAACACCCCTCACCCCGGCACTCTCATGATGGCCTGGCTGAGAGTACTGTGGGTCATTAGTGGCCCTTTCTCCATAAGGCACTCATCTCCCAGCACTTGATCAAAGTTAGGTTGTAAATCCCCTACCCCAAGGATAACTTGCAAGAGCATACTTTTAGGGTTTGTTGTTATTGCTGTTGTTGTTTTGGGCATCACTGCCCTCTGGTGGAAGTGGGAGACCCAGCCTTGTTTCTGGAGAGCTGCTGCTCGATTTGAACCATCAACCCTGTGGGCCGCAGTCCTGCACTCAACCACTGCGCCACCAGGGCTCTGCCCCTAAGAGCTTACTTTTAGAAGCTGGTTGCCAGTCCCTTCTTGCTGAGCTCTCCTTGTCTGGAAGCACAGCTGGCCCTGCTGGTGTCTGGCCCACCAGTGGTGCTGCTTCCAGCCTCCTGGCAGCCCACCTCAGTGTGGCCCCCAGCACAGCCCATCAGCTGCCTTGTTCGCCAGCCTTCTGAGCTGCCCCCGGCCCTACCACCAACCCCACAAGCGATGCTCATGGAAGCAGCCGTCTAGAGATTGAGCAGCACATGAGGTGGTTGTGGTGGAGAGGTGCCACCGAGTCAGTTCCGACCCCTTGTGGCCTCTGCACAACCGAAGGACACTGCCCAGCCTCACCAGTGCTCCTGTGCTTGAGCCCACGGCTGCCACCACTGTGTCCACCCAGCGTGTCCAGGGCCTTCCTCTTCCTTGTTGATCCTCTCAAGTACCAATCCCGGAGGCCTTCTCCAGGGTCTGGTCTTTCTTGACAACATGTCCAAATGACATAAGACGACATCTCAACCATCCTGGGCTCTAAGGACCACTCGGGGCACACTTCTGCCCAGACACTGTGGCTGTTCCACTCTTAAGAATCATGGCTGAGTCAGATGGATGCCTAGCTTTAGGGAGACATGGGTCAATCTCTGATTGGTGGGGGGGGAGGTGTCCGTGTCCCAGCATGCGTTTCTCCCCGTCCCTCTGCACTAGGTGACGGTGAGCAACCCATATTCCTTGGGGCTGGAGGTGGACATTCGTGCGATGAACTACACTGTTGATGGAAACTTCATCTACGAAGTCGTGAGTTACGGCGCCTTTCCACGTTCTGCCCAGTCCAGGGTAGGGCCTCCACTCCCCCTCCCAGCCCAGGTTCAAACCCTGCAGGGTCTGACGGATGGGTGCAGCAGTATTGTCTCAGAACGACCCCTCATAACAGAGCTGCAGTGCCCTGTGATCTTGATGGCAGCAGGTCCCCAGCTTGCTCTGTAAGGAGCTACTGAGTAGTCTCACACTACGGACCCTCCTCTTCACCACCGAAATCTTCTCCCTCAAGATACCTAGGCTCCCCTTGAGAAGAAAGGCCCGAGGGCAGTTGTGGCCCACCAGCAGGACAGAGTCCTGACAGGTTGTGAGGCCTGAGCTCGATAGGGAGCATGAGGATGAGGCGAGACAGGAGGAAGAGGTTGCAAGGGGTGGGGGAGCAAGGGGGCCTGCCGGGTCAGAGGGTGGTTGGTGCCTGACAAGGATCAACAAGCACGATGGCCCACAGCCCCACGACCCTGCACTCGACCCCAGCACCTCCCAGTACACGGCCACAACTTGAAGAGGTTGTGGGGCGCCTACTCACATCTGTCGATAGGAAGCCACCCTGCACGGTAGAGCAGAACCAGCTGCTCCTCCCTCGGCTCTGGAGCTGTAGCTCTGTGCCAAGCTGCCAGCCTCCTCTCCCTCCCTAGGAGCGGCTGGGGGCTGAAACCACAGACCTCCCAGGTAGCATGCAAGTCCTTAGCCCCTGGCCCGTAGGCAGAGAGAAAGCAAAGCCAAAAGGCAGCTCTGGGTGCTGGGACCCCGACCAAGGACCGCATACCCTCGACTGAGTCATTTCCCAGAGCTTCCAGGTGTTGTCGCAGCCACGTGTGGGACCGTATGGGCTGGCGCTGGGCTGACCTGAAACACTGCAATCCCCCCTCTTGGTTCCACAGAATGTCTTCCTGAAGCAGCAGCACTTCTCCGGCAGGGCAGACTCCAGCTTCACCTCCAAGTATGTCATGGTCTTGCCCAGCTGACTTGGCACTCTGGACGTGTGGTCAGCACAGCATGCTTGGTACAGCAGAGGGGTGGGCGTGGGGTGGGAAGAAGTGCCTGGGCATGGAGGACGGACACAGTGGCTGCAACAGTGAGCATGGACACAGGTGCCATAGTGAGGCTGTCATGGGGCAGACAGTGTTTTGTGCTGTCAGACATGGGGTTGCTATGGGGCAGGACCAACTTAATGGCCCCTGAAAGCAACAGCCCCACCCAAAACCAGACATCTGCAGGACAAGTGGCCATTCTGGAGAAGGAGGCATGCCTGGGAGAGGACCAGCCGGTGTCTATATTCTGAGATGGGAGGGGTCAGGACTGATAGGAAGAATTGACAGCAGACTTGATGTGAAGAGAGAGAGAGGTCATAGGTCAAGGTTATATGCAGCAGATGGTCTCAGACTTGGATGCCCATGGAATGCCCCCCCCCACCCCGCTGCAGGGTGGGACATGTGTCAGAGGGTAATGGTACTGAGGTATAGGTGTGCTGGGTAGCTGGTACAGATGCGCCAGGGAGAGATCGAGGGATCCTGCACTGGATGGGTTGATGTGGCAGATGAGGCGGGGAGAGCTTGGGGGACACTCCAAGGGTGCTTGGTTTTCTGGTTTGCCTACATGCTGGGGAGTGGTCAGAATCACCGAGACAGACAGCAACGGAAGACCAGGTTTGGGTAGGTGGGTATACATGATCTTGGGGCTGTGTGTGAGTCTTTCATCAATATCTTAGACTGGGTTGAGAGTCAAACAAATCCAGTGACACTCACCTATGTCTAAGAGAGAGCTTTATAACATGATGAAGTCGAAATAGATCAAGAAATCAGCACAGCCCGTACCAGCTCAAGTCCTTTGGCGGAGTACTAGTCCGTAGGTCCCTCTTCAGACTCACAGAGCCCCCTGCCATCATGCAGGTGCAGGAAGATTTCAGGCTGGTGGGGATAAGGTCTTGTGGGTTCAAGGTCAGTGGAAAACAGGGCTCCAGCCTGGGTCAGTGTGGCTAGCAAGCAGGAGGTCAAGGTGGAGAGAGAGAGAGGCAGGTCTCCAGAGGGCATTACTATCTCCCATCGGCACATCTAAGTGAGGGGATCTGATTGATAGGCTAAACCCCATCCCATACACTTTTATGTATCCATGAAATTCTGGAACTCCCACAGTCAGTTACGAGAACACATGTAAGAAGGCTGAATCCTCCAGGGAAAAGATAATCCCTCCTTGTCTGGAGGGAAAAAGGAAGGACACTTGTGAAGTTAATTGGCAAAGGTGGGGAGTAACAGCATGGATAAAGATATTCGAGAAACTCTCATCAGGCAGTCCAACAAATACAAACAAAAGAACAGCCATGACCATATGATTACAAGACAGCATTTCAAAACCAAGCGTATTTGGCTCGCACCTCCGTACAAATAGAAATCCCTATGCTCCAAGCAACATGGCAAATGCACAAGGCAAATAAGTTCTAGACCATATGGAGATCTTGGATAAAGCCATCCCTGTGGGAGATTCTAAGATGCTGCTTTTAGGATCTGACAGGTTCAGTAGGCGGCAGGGAAAAAAAACAAAAAAAAAACAACCACCAAGCAGCCAGGG
>PVJH01006476.1:67349-91880 GCA_004026705.1 Nesogale talazaci
CACACCCACACACACACACACCCCACACACACACACCCACACACACACACACACACACACACAAGAGAGTAAAACGTGCTGAATCCTGCATTGTCCTCGCATCTGTGATGTTTGTTACAGCACGGGCAATGATCAGAGAACACTCAGTGACATTTTCGAACGCTCGCTTTACTTACTGTGAAGGCTCATGGCAAACATCTCACATCAAACAATTTGAAATCCTAGAGGTTAAGTAGAAGTAAAGTAAAATGTAGCAAATAAGTATAATGGTATATAATCATAAAGGTCAACTCAGCAAGCATTGTAAGGTTAAAAGTTCCAGTCCATATGGCCAATACCTTCATTGATGTACTCACCCTGGGCACCAGGTGCAGAGAGGAGTTGATGTCTCCTGGATCCTAGCTCTCTGATTTGACCAACTCAGGGTCCATGTTTTATACCCCGTGGTGAGCAAAGTTTGGATATTCCCACGACGTCAGTTGCCTTGGTTACTCCTTATCCATCTGGTACATTTGGCGGTCTTATGGTGAGTGTTCTTCTGTACAGGAAGGTTGTGTCTGTACATTTGGTGGTCTTATGTTGAATCATCTTCTGGCGAGAAAGTGTCATCTCTTGTAGCAGAAGGTTAGTGTTTTGCAAGGCAATTTTCACCAAATGGTGGCCGTTTTCTCTTTGCTCTTACCAGTGTCAAAGTCCATCTCCTCAAACTTGATGACATTCTATTTGACAAAAATGTGCCGTCCTTCTCTAGAAGGTGGCCCCTCCTGACAACATATTCAAACTCTCATCCTCCTCGTGTTTAGGGAGAAATCTGGCTGTCCTTCTTCCATGATAGACCCGTGCATTCTTCTGGCAGTCCACAGTTTTGCCAATATTCTTCACTGATGCTGTTATTTATAGTGCTTTGTGTTGTAGTAAATATGTAGGTCCAAGGGTCTGAGTGGTGAATCTCTCGCCTCCGAGGGGGAAATACCGAGGGGGCTTCCCAGAATTCTCAGAGACAGCCATGCCCACACAGAGGTCTCATTGACTATCTCCAGATTGATAGACTGGACTCCACCCCTATACTCCCAATCCTCAAATTGACACCAGATTAGATGACAGTGTTCTTTGATCCAAAGATATATTTGAACAACACAAATTACATGAACTTGGAATGGTCCTCAAGCATCACCTCACCTTTATTAGGAACTGAATAGCAGGCAGTTCCAATTTGCTATCTTAAAAGAGAACCAGAAAGAAGATGTCCCGGTGGGAGAGCAGGTTATGTGCTTGGCAGTTAACCACAGGGTCAGCTATTCGAACCCACCAGCCACTTTGCAAGAGAAAGACAAGACATTAGAAACTTTATGCTCCCATAAAGATCCACGACCTCAGAAAACTCAGAAGTGCCACTCCATCCTCGGGTCAGTAGGCGTGGTAATGGATTGGCAGTGAGTCTGATACCAGAAGAAAGGCCCAAGTGCTCTGAAACCTCAAGTGAACCTGTCAGAGTTCAAACGCCTTTATTCAAAGTAAAATGTTCCTGTCTTGTTGTGAGATTGCAGAACTTTGCCACGGGCACACAGAAACTCCTTTTGTCTTTTGGTTTTAAAACTTTTAATTTGGCTGAGCCCCGGTGGCGTAGTGGTTGTGCGTGGGACTGCAGCCCACTGGGTTGGAGGTTCAATTCCAGCTCCCAGGAGCAAAGGCTGGGCCTCCTACTCCCACCACCTGAGGGCAGTGATGCCTAAAAAAAAAAAAAACACTTTTAATTTGCATATTCTTAAGAGCATGCCTTCCAATTATGAAAAGCATTGAACAAGAAAAATACGGCACTCTGCTTGAACTTCATTCCACGCCTGCAGGACACATGGGACCCGCTTTTCTCTAACTCTATAATTTATCCACTGTCACCCCTACCCCATCCCAGCTCCCACCTTCACCAACGTGCAAGTTCTCTTCCTTCCCTGCCAGCCAGCCAGGCCGAAGGTGTGCCACCTTTACGGCCAGAGGTTCTCTGATATGAAAAGGGGACGCACACTCTTTTAAACCTGACCCAACCTCATTGCATCCAACAGGGCTAGACCACTAAAAATAAAAAAATAACAAGACAGTGCTCGTGGGAGGTCCAGTGCATCTTGGCAGTGCCACCTGTTTCTCTGGTTCAGTGGTTTCTCTTGAGGGCAGTGGATTTCTCTCGTGCGTTTCTGACTTCTTCAGTTTTGACATAAAGGATTTCTGAATCTCAGCCTGACCTGATGTGTCACGTGTGGTTGAGGAGCGAGGGAGAGCAGGACAAGTGAGTGCAGAGTCCCTGTTAAAATTTTCGTATCAAGAAAGTTGGCTTTACCTTCATCTCTGAAACGTTTGCAACAAGTTAGCCATAGATATCTATAGATATCTACAGAAACGTGTTCTGAAAGGTTTGCTCCATCATTTGAAGAATACTTTAGATCTTCAGAATCTTTGTGAAAATGACTACGTTAGGCTTACATCTTTGCACTCTAAATTGCCTCCATACCTTCCCTAGAAGGAGATGCCTTATCAACGTCATGTTTTATTTCCCACTCTTTTCCAGCTGTGTTCTGGCTTTGCAGCCGCCAACTTGTCATCTCTGTGTGTTTCACAGACTCCCACTGACATCTAATCGGTTCTAACTCTTGGTGATCAGATAAGACAGAGAAAAAACGACCCTATTGTGTTTGGAAACGTTTGAATCTTTGAAAGGCTGCGGAGTGACTGCTGGTTTCTAACCACTGACCTTATGGCTCAGTGCATAACCTCTTAGCCACCAGGGGTCCGTGTATAGCTTCCTTTGAAAGTCCCTGCATACCTAATTCTTTCTCAAATATTTCTTAGCGTTTTTGTCTTGTCCTGTAATTTGTGGGTCTGAGTTCTTCTCATACTTAAAACTAGAATGATAAGTTAATAAACTAGTATAATGTAATAACTAAAAATATAGTGGAACAGCATATCTAAAAAACGAAAGGTGATGGTGGTCTATCTAATGCAATTTTCTGAACCAGTGCCCCCAAATAACTCCAGGAAATGAAGATACCAATTTAAAAAGGTTTTCTTGTTGGTTGGGCTGTTATAGATCCAAGGAAAGTGAAATTCTTCACAACTGCCATCTTTTCTGTGTATCATGATGTTGTTTTTTGGTTCAGTTGCGAAGATTATTATTGTTTTATGTTGATGTGTTAGGCCAGGTTGAGTAAAGAGACAAATCCCGGGACACTCGTGTGCTTAAGAGAGAGCTTTATGTCAAAGAATAATTATATATTAAGAAATCGGGCTGAGCCCTGGTGGCGTAGTGGTTGTGCGCAGGACTGCGGCCCACTGTGAGGGAGGTTCAATTCCCGCTCACAGGAGCAAAGGCCTGGCCTCCTACTCCCACCACCAGGGCAGTGATGCCTAAAAAAAAAAAGAAAGAAATCATCCCAGCCCAGTCTAGATTGAGTCCACCAGTCCAATATTAGCCCATGTGGAGAGGTAAACGGAGGCACGGGGCCAAACAAAAACAGTTGCAAGGCTGTACGGGCTCTGGATTAGAAGGGAAGCTTCTGGACGAGGCTCCGTGGTGCAGTACGTAGCCCAAGGAGGTCATGCCCAGCGGTGGGTTTTCAAAGGAAGGCCCGAGGAGGGTTCCTTTGGGAAGGGGTAAGGACTGCAGCTGCTGGGATGTTTTTTCCTTAATCCAATTATGCAGCCACTGCAGGTGGGGAGGAAAGCTGGTTATTCTTGGAGACTGTTTTGAAACTTGTCTGTCAGCTTCATCTCCTGGTACGTGCAGGGAGAAGGGTTGAGACCCAAACAGCCTGGCCCTGACCTGACACCCCAGCCTTTTGGTGACGGGACAACGCGAGTCATTCTGACTACTTCCTGCTGTCGTGTGGGGCGATAAAGGGCTAACGCCAGAGTGTGCTGGGTCACGTTTGGTAGGCAGGGAGGCGTACGGGTGTGAGAGAAGCTGGTTAACGGTCAAGTTGGTCAGGTTCTTTCTTCTGCTTTGGAGAAACTTGAAAACACAGGAGACTATTAACAACCGAAAACCTACCATATTTTTCAGACCATAAGGTGCACCTTTTCCACCCCAAAGTGTGAGGGGAATGAGGGTGTGTCTTACGGTCTGTAGGTATGGTACCCCAGAACATTTCAGTATACTAATACTATATTTGGTTCAAAATATTTTTTTTCTTGTTTTCCTGCTCTAAAAACGGGGTGTGTCTTATGGTCAGGTGCATCTTATGGTCTGAAAAAATATGGTATCACTGCTTGTGGCCCAAGCAAAGGAAGAAGCCAGGCGATAAGAGGGTTTAAAGCCGAGATGTTAATGAGGTGCTGTCCCACTGATGGTGCGATTTCGCCAGGCATCTTATTAAGAACTCTTACCTCTGTTCTCCTACTCCAGACGTTAATGTAATAGCAACACTCTTCTCCCCAAAACATACAGGTACCACCTTTTCCCACAGTTAGGAGATGTTGGGCCCTACGGATTTGGAGGGTTCTTTGTGCCGAGGAAGTCAGCTGTCGCTGTAAGGAGGCTAGGGAGCCTGGGGTGGGTGGAATTCATGACCAGTTGGACTCTTTTTTCAAAATGCTGTGCCTGGAGCACATTGTGGCCTAAGACCCCACTAGAGAGTCCAGCTGCCGCGAGCCAGGAGGCACAGCTCAGGACAACTGATACTGGTAGGAAAACAGCCCTTTTGTCCCACGGGTTCATTTGGGGACGCCAGAGCCATTTGATTTCAGTAGTCCCCTACATACTAGTTTGGGGAACTACAGTGGCTGAGAGGCAAGAACCTGTTAGGTAGTTATCGGTGCGTTTGGTTAGAGTGACAGGGTACCGAAAGAACATGCCTGGGGAAGTTTGAGAACTGCAGATATACTGTGGGTACAGTTGTAGTGGTGGTTTCAGGCCGGAGGTTTATGGTACCAAACGGGATAGGTTTTATTCAGGCGGACGTTTGAGGGCATTTTTTTAAGGGTGCAGGGCCCCCCTCAGATTTACCTGAGGGAAAAGAAGTTAATAGGGGCACAGAAGGTAATAGAGGGTGCTGCGAGGAGGCACAGAGAAAGCAGGTGGTCACTTTGTTTAATCCTGAAACATTGAGGAAGGCTATGGCCCCCAGAAGAAACTTTACCCAGGTGAATGGGTTGTCGGGACACTTTGTCTGTACTGAACACTCTCTTGCTGGTAGGTAGTTGGCCAAGGATTATTTTACTGTCCTGGGTTTTCTCATCATATCTAGGAAGAACACTTACATATCACTGATGAATCCTAAGTTTGCCAGAGGCCTTCTGCTGCACCAGCAAGATGATAGTTTGCCCTCTACCCCTGCCGGCCATCAGTTGTGCCAGAACTCTGCAATATTGAGGCCACAGGTCCCGCTCCCACCCCCTACAGAAACGCCTGCTGCAGTTATATCGAGCTCTGCCTCCCAGCCCAGCGCTACATGCACTCTGCAAGAGGAGTACGGGCATCCCTCGCAGATGTCCGGCAACCCTTGACAAAACTTTTCTGTTTGGTGGAGATGGAAACCCAGGGCCAGGCAGCACGTAGGCTCCGGTAGCAGATGGTTTTAGGGTTCCAGTGGGAAAATAGATCGAAACTGGTGACTGACACGCTGCCGGGACAGAGTGTCTTTTTTTCAGCCACATGTGTTTGGGCAGCATTGTTAGCTCAATAGGTGTCGTGGCTGATAAAATCCACACGAGAGGCTTTACACCGGTTTGGAACTTTACCTTTTCTTAGGGCGGCTGCAGGAAGCACAAAGCGAGTGTGAGCGGGCTCCACGACTGGTGGACTACACCGGGCCAGGACTTGGAGTCATCCGCTCACCTCGGTTGAGATGATGCCAGTTGGGATCCCCCAGTCCCCTAACTGCCGATGGGTTCCTGAGTATTACAGCGTAAGATCTCTTCCACGTTAGTGGGAGGAGTTGTGCTTGTAGTGCTTTTCGGGGGAGTGAGTCTCCGGGGCTGACAGGTGGCAGGTCAGGCTGTATTGGTTCTGGGCTGGGCAGGTACCGATCTGCGATTCTCGAGGAAGCTGTCTTAAAGGAGGAAGGTGAGATAGGTGAGTGGCTAGGGGAGGAGGCTGTATCGGTAGGTTGTGATTAATTAGGCGAGGTCTGCTGTACATCCATTCCAAAAGACTCAGAAAGGAGGCACCATGAAGAGCCGTGCGGGTGCGTGCTAACAGTTAGAGGGAGTAAGTCCACCCGGGACTTGGGGAGTTCCGGGACTTGCAGAGCTTTGAGAGGTGACTTTTGATGATGCCCTTCATACGCTCCACCTTTCCGGAAGATTGTGGCTGATACGGTATATGGAGCTACCACTTTATGACTGGGGAAAAGAGAACTGCTGAGTGATTTTAGACCCAAAAACTGGTCCGTTATCAGACTGAAGGGGATTGGGGATTCCAAACCTGGGAATAATCTTGTTAATAATGATATTAGTGAGAGTATCAGCTGTTTCCCATCGAGTTGGCAAGGCTCCACTGGAAAAGGTGTTAACTATGGTTAGGAAGAATTTGATACCTTCATGCGGGGGCATGTGGGTGAAACCAACCTGCCGGTCTTGGCCAGGTAGAAGGCCCAGCAGTTGATGTGTTGGCACTTGAAGCTTAAGCCCTCCTTGGGTGTTTACTACCCTCCAGATGACTGACTAGATGATTTAGGCTAGGGAGGGAGAAAAAATTGGATGTAAAAATTGATTGAAGACCCAGGACCCAATGTGCCCAGACTGATGGATTTGCTCGGTAAGGTCCACACTTTGTAGGCGAGGCAGAACTAGCTTATTTTTCGTCACAACCCACTCTCTTGGAGTGGTTTTGCTCCCTTTGCTGACAAGGGAGGTCTGCTCATGAGATGTGTACGAGGGATGTGTAACTGTTGGGGTAAGTTCCAACTGTAATGGGGACAGACTCGTTAGGGTCAGCAGTGAGACTTCTAGCTGTGGCGGCTGCTTTGTGATTGCCTTGTGTGACAGTAGAACTGTCGGTCTGATGATCCTTATAATGGATGATAGCCACCTGCTGTGACACTTGGAGGGCTCCTAAGAGGCAAGACATTATCCTTTGTCATCCTTTGGTAGATGAGAATCCCCTTTCTTTGCAGAGTGCAGCATGACAATGGGCTATCAAAAAGAACATTTGGAATCTATAGCTATATTGGCTGGTTACCCTTTAGCCAGCTGGAGTGCCCTAGGGAGAGCAGTAGGTTTAGCATTTTGGAGAGTGGTGACCTTGGGAAGACACATTGCTTCCCATGTTTTGTCAAGTGAAACAACTGTATATGCTGCCTGCCTGTGTCCCTAGGGGCCTACATAAAAGCTTTCATCACCCCAAAAGGTGAAATGAGGTTTAGATAAGGACTGCTCTTGAAGGTCAGGTTTGGTTAGCTAAGCCCCTCCATGACCTATGTGCATGAATGGTCACAGAGGGAAGTCTGGATTAAGCAATGGGGGATTGGATGCAAGGCTAAGTCTGGACTTTTTAGTAAAAACGGATTTTCTGCGTCTTACCTGTGGGAAGCAAGGAAAGAAAACAGTGTTGACAGAAAGACTTGGAGCTCGTGGGGAGTTATCTTGAGGGCTTTCTTGGTGAAGACAGCGGCAGCTGCCAGGGCCCAGGGACATGGCTGCCATCCCTGGATCGTTGTGTCCAGCTGTCTGGATAAGTATGCAGTTGCAGAGCGGGTGTGTCCCTGAGGCTGTGAGAGGACCTCAACTGCCATGCCCTGCTTTTCATCTGTGAAAAGAAGAAAGGGTTTCTATGAGAACTTGCTCAACACAATGGGGCGGGGGGCTGGATTGTCAAAGCATTTCTATAGCCCCGATCACCAGAGGGGAGTCCAGGGGGCTGTTGGAAGTAGCTTTTGCAGCATCATCCAATGGCTTAGCTATGAGAGAAACGCTGGGGATCCAATGTATGAAGGAACTCACAGAGCCAAGAAAGGAAAGTCTCTGCTCAGCTGAGGTCGTCGTTTAGAGGTTTCTCACTGAGTGTCATCCATCTAAAGTCAAGCCCAGTGTGGGAGGGGTGAGGCACAGGCCCAAATAAGTGACAGAAGTGCTTGAGAGTTGAGCCTTGGGAAGCTAAGAAGTTTAAGGGCTGTGCTGTGTGTTTTTTAGCATTGTCCAAGGATGAGCTACATAACAAAAGGTCATCTACATACTGTAGGTAGGTAGATATTGACAGTGGACACTCTGGGGAGTCTCAGAAACTAGGGGGCAAAACCATCCAAGACTATTGGGGAGCTGCGTGGGCATCCGGTTTTCCCACGTAAAGGAAAACAGGTGGTGTCAGACAGGGCAAGGGGGATAGTGAGAAGGCCTCCTTTAAGACTGCAAAGTGGATGGTAGAAAGGGGACCGTGGGACAAAAGAGTGTAGGAGTCAGGGGCCACTGGAAGTATGGGAGCAACAGTGTCGTTAATGAGACTGCGGTCTTGGTCCAGGCGGTTGGTGCCCTTGGCATTTTTGACCAGTAAAATGGGCGTGTGTTGCAATGGAATGAAGAGGGGGTGACGCGATTATTAGCGAGGAGACCCTGTATAATAAATAGGCTTCAAGACCTGGTTTGTGTGGCTGAGATGGGGAACTCAGGTGGAGATGGAAAAACAGGAGGGTCGTTAAGCGTCTAAGAACAGGGTGATGGTGATTAGCAACCACTGGGCTGGTAGTGTCCCAGACCAGGGGGTTGACTACAGTCAGGAGGTAAGGATGGAGCAGGTGAGGAATCAGTAGGCACGAGTGCCAATAATTGTGGGGTTGAAGTGGAGGGCTGGTGTGTGCACTGAAGAGTGACTCTGAGTTTGGAAAGGAGATGTCTTCACAGCAACGTAGTTGGGCAGGACGACATGATCAAAAAGGAGTGAGAAATGGGTGTTCATCCTTAATTAGAGATAAAGGTGGAGTGACTAAAGGCCTGGAGGGATGGCCATCGACTCCCATAACCGAGACCAGGGAAGGGGAAGTTGGCCCCTGGGAAAGAGGGTAGGAGGGTAATGGCAGCCCCTGTGTCAACCAAAAAGAAAACCGGCTTACCTGCTACCTCAATCACTACCCTGGGCTCAACAAGGGATCCCGGTGTCGTGGACTCAGGGCTCCCTCAGTCATCAGGGCCAGACCCAGAATGTCAGTGGTGGAATGGGGTTTGGAGCGACTGACCTCCCACGGCCAGGTGCTGAAGGGCAGTCACTTCTCTCGTAAGCCCGTTGACCACACATCAGGCAAGGTTTTCTTGTGGCTGAGGTTATGGGCAGCGGTTGGTGCAATGGCCCTCCTGGCCTCACTTGAAACAGGACTCTGGAGGTGGTTAATTAGAGTTGCTATTTCCTGAAGTCTTCTGACCCCTTCTTCCTGTCAGCCTCAGGGCTGCGACTGGTGCTTGGCTTGCAAACTAGCCATCTGACAGGCACAGGATTTGTTCTCGGCCTCCCCTGAACCTCTCAGACATGAAAAAATTTCAAGGTCATATTCACTAGGTCTCAGGTAGGGATCTGAGGGCTAGCCTCAGCTTTCTTTCATTTCTTTTTAATGTCAGGCGCTACCTGGGCGATAAAGTAAATGGCTGGGACAGTTACCCCTGCTGGGGACATAGGGTCTAGTCTAGTATACTGTGTTAAAACCTCAGTTACATGTTTGAGGAGAGCAGCAGGGCTTCTGCTTGGGTTTTGGGTGATTTACCTAGGTTTGTCAAAGTTTACTGCCCTGTGGGAACCTGCCTGAAGCCCTGCCAGCAATCATTCCATCATAGAATCCCTACGTACCCTGTCATCCTGTCCTGTCTCAGTAGCTATTTGCTACACTCATCCTGGTTTTTCTCCTGGAACTGCCTGGATGCCAACAGGTGAAGTAGTGTCTGTAAGGTGGATCTGGTCCCTGTTTTGTTGGGCTACAGTTAATACACGTTCCCTTTCATCTGGTGTGAGGGTAGATACCGAGACTATACAGATGTTGTGCCTGAGTGAGGTAGTGAACTTCTTTGGCATGAGTAGTTGTCTGTCAGCTTCGTTTCTTGGTACATGCAGGTAGAAGAGTTGAATCCCTGACAGCCTGTTCCTGACCTGACACATATGTCAGATAGCAGTCTATAAGTTCCTCTTCTGTCTCACGCAACACATGCCAAGATGCCGAATGCAGGAAGATCACTGGCTGGTGGTGGGAACGTCCCGTGGTTCCAGTGACAGTAGAAGCATGTCCAGGCCTCTGGCTGCCATCACTGTGACTCCATATGGTTTGTCATCAGTAATGTCAAGCAGAGAGAGTATGTGTCCTGCCTCCAGGGAGGAAGACAGGAGCTCCCAGAATCCTCAGGAGAAGACCATGCCCACACAGAGGCATTATTGGCAATGGTCTGATTGACAGACCAGACTCCACCCCCTTTGTCCAGTTGACAAGAGATTATGTCACTGCCACAGTTGAGTTGTAATCCATATTGAAGGCTGCGGTGTATGCACTTCATCCATAAGTGTCTGCTGTCCTCTTGACTTGCAGTAAGGAAGGGTGTTCCATTTGCATCAACCATGGTTGTGTTAGGGTTCTCTAGAGAAACAAAGCCAGGCCACTTATTACTTATATATCATAAGTGGGACCGTTAATACTCTGGAAGTCCTTAAACTCACGCAGGCAGCTAGAGCCAAGGTCCAGGGAACAGATGCCTGAGTCTTCTGTAGGGCAGTACAGGCCTTCTGGCCACAAGCAGCAGCAGCAGGGTGGGTCACCAACAGTCAGTCAGATGACAGGATCCGACAGTTCCCCGCTCAACGGACGTGCATACCAGCAATGTGCTAAGCATGTCTGGAAGGAACCTCTAGCTCTAGTGACATGATCCATGGGTTGGGTGTCCCACAGGCAGGGTGGCCGGCAAGTTAAGACAGAGAACTAACTAAGGCAACCACATACTTTCTGATGACCAAAGAGCAAGAGACAGACAGGTGGGGCTTGCCATGTCCTTTTTATCTTTGCCCTCTGATCAAATTATGACCTTAATTAATCCCAAATGTCCCTGTTGACCAGGTGGGCACAATAAACCTGCTTGTCACAATGGTGTCAGTGAGCCTTCCTCTAATTCTTGTCCCACTGTTTTTCCTCATATCGCCCAGCTTCTCAAATGATTCGCTTAGCGTATGGGTGAAAAAAGTTTGCTGGAAAAAAGTATACAGCTCTGACACACAGCTATCCTGATTTTAAACCACACAGCACCCCCTGGTTCTCCTCTTAGTCCATGTAGAGGTTCTGTGTGGGCACCGTGGAGTGCTCTGGAATTCCCATTCTTTATACTGTGACCCTCAACTTGTTAAGATCCACACGACCGAATGCTTTGCATGTCAGTCAACAGACGCACACATCGCCCTGCTGTTTTCTGCTTTTAGCCAACATCCATCTGATATCAGCAATGATGTCCGTGGTTCCACATCCTTTTCTGAATCTGGCCTGGACTTTCGGCTGCTCCCCAGCAACATATTGCTGTAACCATTGTTGGGGGAATCTTCACTAAAATTCTGCTTGCATGTGACACGAATGATACTGTTTGATAACTTCTGCATTTTGTTGGGTCACCTCTCTAAGGACTGGGAATAAACTTACTTGGCACAGTCCAGGGAGTGCTTCCAGGGCTTCATGAGTGGGTTGAAATATTTCAGTTGGTATTCCATCAATTCCTGGAACCTTGTTTTTTGTTTGTTTTAACTTCTTCCTTCAGTTTCATTGGTACTTGATTATATACTGCTGCTGCTGCTGCTGCTGCTTTTTGTGTGTGTGTGGCATCACTGCCCAGGTGGGAGTAGGAAGCCCAGGCTTGCTCCTGAAGAGCTGCTGCTGGATTTGAACTGTCAACCCTGTGGGCCGCAGTCCTGCACACAACCACTAGGCCACCAGGGCTCAGTCTCTTGAAGTGGTTGAGTGTCCAGCAATTATTTTTGCTACAGGGAATCTGTGTATCCCCTGAATCTTCTTATGATTCTTTCTGCATCATTCGATACTGTGCTAGTCTGGGTAAACTAGAGAACCAAATCCATAGAAATTCTTATGTGTATTAGAAAGGGTTTTATATGTAAGAGCAACTGTACATTAAGAAAACATCCCCGCTGCCCCCTAGAGATGTTGCAGTGTGGCCCGTGCCCCCGCTGTGTCATTTCAGGGCAGAGAGAAGAGGGGCTGTGCCATGTCCAGGCTCAAGGGTCTGACGTGAACCACCTGGCTGACTGCGGGCCCCACAGTCCTGCACCTGCAGGACCTGAAAAGTGGGCAGGGGGAGGGGGCGTTAAGTCGTTTTGCAGTGACAAGGCCTGGCAGCGGGATGACAGTGCACTCCTGCTGGCTGGTTAACTTAGTGCATGAAGACAGGTGATGACCTGCTCGTGGGCACTGGCCACAGTCACCGACTGACCGCCACCATTCTGCCAAGATGCAGCCACAGACCACGGGGCAGACTGCAGCCTCTGCTCCATGCAAGGAGCACACCCCCCTGTGACAGGCACAGAAACTGCAGCGGGGGTGGCGCGTGCGACAGAGTTCGACAGAAATGGACTGAAGATGACCCTGTGTCTGTCCCCACACGGCCGCCAGCTGAGGGGGCTGGTGGGAGGATGGGGGGGGGGCGGGTCTGGCAGCGCCAAGTGGAGAAGGAATCCTTTGGAAAGAATAAAGTGAACTGAAGGTGGAACTCAGTCCAGTCCAAGGTCATGAGTTCGATACTAGCCCATATATCCAATACCAATCTGTAAAGCCCTCTTAAGACCGAGGAAACAAATCCAAATTATGGTGTCAATTTGAGGATTCAGAGTGGGGGGTGGAGTCTAGCCATATTTCCCTCTTGGAGATGAGAGACTCACTACTCAGTCTCTTGGAGATGCCTACTGGCAAGACTCAAGGCTGACTGACTCCGTCTGAGACTTCCCAGAAGAGAAGCCACATGTTCTTTCCTTTGTGGAACAAGACCTCTAAAGCCAGAAAAAGCACATAGAGACTCCTGCCAGCACTGAGATGTGTGAAAACTCACAGAGAGGCCCCTGCCAGCGCTGAGATGCTTTTCACCACTGGATGTACAAGACTCTGCGCCCGCTGACCTGTGATTGTCCGGTGTCGATGCATGTGCCTCTGAATCTGAAGATGAGTTTATAGACTGGTATCAGACAAACGAGCTGATATCAGACTTGGGCTTGGACTGGACTGGGTTGGGATGCTTTCTCAATGTTCCATTCTTCCCCTCTATAAACTTCTCCCTTGTACACATAGGCGCGTTTATGAATTTGTTTCTCTAGTCTACCCAGACTAACACACAAGTCCTCTTCAGACTCAGAAAGCACATGCAATGAAGCCAAATGCAGAACGATCAATAACCACTGGGTAGAAAGTCTTGGGATCCAGTGGTGGTGTGATCATCTCGGCGCTGGCAGGGTCTCCACGTGGCTTCTCTAGGTCCAGGTTTCTGACTGCGTCAGGGCAGGTCGGTGTGGCTTCTCCTCAGGGGTGTCTCGCAGCGAGCCAGCCCTTTGAGTCAAGTCTCTCGGGCAGCGAGTGCTGTCAGTAGCAAGTCTCCAGGCGAGTGCTGTCAGTAGCAAGTCTCCAGGCGAGTGACCCGAGAGAGAGAGAGAGAGAGAGAGAGAGAGAGAGAGAGAGAGAGAGTCTCCCACACTTCCCAGAGATTCAGGAGAAGGCCCCGCCCATGCAGAGATCTCATGGGATGTCTCCAGATTGACAGGCCAGACTCTGCCTCGACACTCTGAATCCTCAAAGTGACACCAGATTTGGCGACTGCCACAGATATTCTGCACATAGAGTCCCTCCATGTTGCAGCTCGGAGCTCCCCTTCCTGCAGTTCTTTCCGCTGGAGAGATGCTGAGCACGTTCTTCTCCTGTGGTCCTCTCACACCAGGTCTCTGCATATGTCATTACAGCCCTATGACACTTTATGCTCAGCTCTTCTACTGCGTCCTTTCTCCCGTGTACTGCAGTACCTCTCCCTCTAAGAACAAGCGTCAGAGGCCATGGAGACTATGGGCAGAATCAGTCACAGTCATCACCTGCTGCTCAGTGGTAATAAAAGGGAGATGCCACGGATTGCAGTGATGCGCCCGAACTATGGAATTGTATGATTTGTGATTTATATGCCAATAAAACGGCTTTTCCGTAATGGAGGGAAAATGAGATGTCAGCAGTTCTTCTTTGGAATAAATGCCTGCTGCTTAATAGAGCCTACTTAAGGAGAGGTAGAAACTGAAGGCGTGGAAGATCAGGGTGTCTGCCGATTCTCACATTAGCCTCCTCAGTCGATTATGAAAGTGAATGAGTGAGTGAGTGAGTGAGTGAAGCCCACACTTTCTACCACGATGCTTCTCTCCAGTCATGCCCGCTCTCGTTTCCTTTGCAGCATTAAGGAACCCTCACTGTCCACTGTCACGGTGGACATCGCCAACAAGGAAATCTCCTGCATTGACTTCCCTCCGATGGTACGTCCCCCATGTTGACTGGGCTCCCGTGGGAGTCAGGAAAGAGCAATGGTGGCAGGCCTAGACCAGCTTTTCCTTGAGGGGCTGGTCAGCTCCTCATTCAGGACCTGAAAATGGAGGCTGCAGTGGAGTTGCAAATTAAAGGAGTCTATTGGCAAGTGATGGCAGGATGCAGGAAGCCTCACAAGAAGGTGGGAGGAATACACTACGACTCTGTACCAAAAGGAGTGGGTCAATGTTCAGGCATTTCAGGAGGTGGAATGCGATGAAGAACCAGTGGTATTAAAGGAGGAAGTTCAGGCTTCACTGACAAAGAAAAAGAAGACAGACAAAATAAAACCTTCACTGTTAGAGAGTCACTTCGGACTCACAATGACCCTCCCCGTAGAACAAGGTGACTCTGAGTTTCCAAGACTATAACTTTGGGGGGATACAAGGGGGAACCCCCCCCCCATTGGAATTGCACTGGGGGGAGCAGGGCTTTTATAGTGTGCATCTTCCTGCCAAGTGAGCATCAAACAACTGGCTGTGAGTTGGTGTACACAGTGACATCACCTGGGAAGGTTCTCTCTGCTCCCACTGAATTTTTTCATCCAGGCAGTTTTGCTGAAAGCACGGTTTTTGTCATGGCCAATTGATGAGAACAGTGTGCAGCTGTGAGATTTTTGTTTCCTGCTCTAGGAAATATGCCTCAGAAACGGCTGTGACATTGAACACAGCCTGTAAGCACAACACCATGGGGAAAATTTAAGGGTAGTTACAAGTGACTGTTGTCCTCAAAAAAGATGAAATGTCGATGGATGAAACATCTTGCTCTCTGGATATATGTCAGTTTCCCAAACAGACAAAAATGTCACCTCGTATAGCATTCTAACAGGTCAGACTGTTAATCAAGATTTCTATTTAAAAGTTCTAAAAAGATAGGTAGCAGTGTGCTTGAACTAGGCCTGGTTTGTGGCAGATGGGGACTGTTTTTGCCACCACAACAATGCATCTGCTCACCACACAGCCATCTCAGTACAGCAGCTTTTGGTAAATCAAAAAACAAAACAAAACAAAACAAAACTTGCCTCTCTTTCCCCATAACTCTTTCTCACCTGACCTCACTCCATGCAACTTCTTTTTGTTTCCTCAAATAAAGAGGAACATGAAAGGACAACGATTTGGTGGCGTAGAAGAGGTGAAGGAAAAAAGGCGGGAGATACTGTTAGCTATCCAAACAGATGAGTTTGAGGAATGTTTCCAAGCATGGAATCACAGATATGACAATTGTATTCAGTGCCAGAGAGAGTACTTTGAAGCTGATAAGGTTGCTTTGTAACAAAACAAAACAAGACATTAAATAGCTATCTTTGGAAATTAAAGAATTCTGGGTTTGGAGAAGTATTCAGCAGCAAGATTGAAGGAAGGCTTTTTAGCAACGTGCAATATGCAGGTGACATATCTTTACTTGCTGAAAATGAGGACTTGAAGCAGTTGTTGATGAAAATCACGAATTGCAGCCTTCAGTATGGATTCCAACTCGTGGATTCCCTCACGTGGGCCCTCCTTGTTCCAGGGCTCCCAGAGTGCCTCCTGGGTCAGAATCTCTCTCTTTCTTCTCTGTAGACGGCGCTCATTTCAATTGGATGTGAACCGGGTAAAAAGATCATCGTTCAGAAGTAAGTGCGTCAATACTGAGAGGTGGAGGCGGAACAGAGTGGGTGAGCGTGTGAAGATGCTGGAGGCGAGGGGAGTCCGAGGCTGTGTGGATGGATGGGATGGGGGGCCTGTGAGAATACTGGAGCAGAGGGTATTGTGAAGATGTGGAGGTGGGTGGGATCGGATGAGAGCGGAAGGATTTTGGAGAAGGATTTGAGAGAGACGGGATTGGACGAGGCTCTGTCTGTATTGGAACAGGAGAATTTGCAATGTGTAGATGGGATTGAGTGCTGGATGCAGATACACAGGTGAGATTGTCGATTATTCTGGCCACATTTCTGTTTGTCCAACGTCTCCCTCAAGAAACAAAAAGCAAAAACTCCCTGCCATTGAGCCGAGCGGGATGCATTGCCACACTGTGAGGGTACAAGTGCCTTCATGGCTCTCCAAGCCCGGGCCTCCTTCCGGGAGTCGAAGGTCTCAGCTGTCCCCATAGGGCGTTTGGGAGTTCCAAAGGCTGACCTTGGTGCCAGCAGCCCAACATCTTCAAATGAAAGTCAAATAAATGATCACAAGACTTTGAACTGAGGATTAAGGCATGTTGTTTTCCCTTCCTTTACTAATGTTGGCAACACATTTCTTTTCCTAACTGCACACTTTCTGTTTCCTCCTTGTCATGTTCTAATACCTCGTTGTGATTGCAGCAGTTGAGGTATTACTGTTTTTCCTCTCTTGCTTAAATGTCTAAAATATTTGCCCCCAGCAGCTATGGCTGTGCATTCGAATGGACTAAGTGGCAGTGGGTTTTATCCAGGCTCTCCTAGAAAGTGGAGCCTTAGCATCCCAGAGAAAAGGAAAGCGTCTGACCGTCCTTGTTGCCATCCTTTCCTATAAGCAGTGGTGTGCTGGGAAATGTGTCACAGCCAGCTCTGAGTCCTCTAGACCAGGGTTGGCAAGCTCCTGAGACCGAAAGCCAATCCTGTCTCCCCTAACAACTTTGACATCACCCAAGAGCATTAAGTATATGTGTCAAAGCAAATGAAATCACCATGATCTGAAAGAATGATGTGACTTCAGAGCCTCATGTTCACTGTAAACGAGCCTCACCTGGCTCGTGAGCACGGGGGGCTGAGCACTGCTCTCATCCCAATTCAGGAGGCAGCAGGTACACTCAGGTTAGCCTCTTCCCAATTAGCAATCCTCACTGGCAGCTAAGAAGTAGCAGGTGCCATTACCATAAAAAGTGAACGTCACTGCTAGGAAAAGGTCTGAGCGGTGGCACGGCTTATCTGTAGAATGAAGACTGGAGAACAGAGAGCTTGGGTTGGTGTGGGGTAGGCTTATTTGGGTTGAACCGAGTTGGTTTTACTTGGGTTGGAAGTAGGTGGCTTCAGTTGGGTTGTTGTGTGCTGTTACACTGGGTCGATTTGTGTTGCACCGTGTAGGCTTGCACTGGGTTTATTTTGGTGCACTTGGGCGGAGATGTGTTGGTCTGTACTGCGTTTCCCTGAGTTGAGCTGGGTCGAGTGGTCTTGTGTGACGTTGGCTGGGGCTGAGTCACGTTTGTTGTGTTGGATGGGTTGAGCTGCATTCTTCTGGGTGGGTTTGCGTTTGCTCGGGTTGAGTTGGTTGGTTTGTGTTGGACTGAGTTGGGCTGAGTTGTATGTGTCATGTTGGAGGTTGTCTTGTATGACGCGGGTTGGTGCTGTGCTGGGTTGAGTTGTGTTGTGTTGTGCTGGCTTGTGTCACGGTGTGTTGGACTGGATCGGGTTAGCTTGGGTTAACTTGGGTTGAGCTGGGTCGGATTGGATGAGATTGGGTTTCCTTGAGTCGTACTGTGTTATGTTGATTTGGGCTGGGTGGTGATGTGTCGGGTTGGGCTGGCTTGAACTGGGTTGGGTTGGGTTGGGTTGGGTCAGGTTGGGTTGACATGGGTTGTATTGTACTGAGTTGTGTTGTGCTCCTTTGGGTTGGGTTGGATTGGTGCCAGCTCACAAAGTTCCTAAAGATTGAACTGCCAGCTACCAGGAGCTAGTTGGCGCCAGCCGCAGCCTTCCACTGCAACCCTGGGCAAGTACACACCAGTTGGTGATCTCGGATCCTCCCGGTGTTCATTTTTCAGAACGAGAGAGCTTTGTTCATATAGCATACATGGGAGCTTCAGAAAGTGGTGGCTGCATCTCACCATCCCTGAATTCTGTTCCCCCCCCCCCACTTTTTTGAAGCTCCCTCATGTATAGAAAAAGCTGCAAATGGAGGAAGAGTAAAATGGAGACCAAGCTCAATTCTTTTGTGGCACAGTGATCGAGTTTCAAACAACATTTATTTTAAAGAAGGAAAAGAAGGGGAGGGAGGGTGGGAGGATAGTGGGCAGGAGGGAGGAAAGCAGGGGTGAAGGGAGGCAGGAGAAAGGGGAGGGTGCAAAGGAAGAGACTGCTCCATGTTATAACAGCCCCCCCTCCCCACTAGCTCAGTGGGGTCAGGGTCAGACAGCACGTGTCCTGCTGGTCTGGCTCTGTGCACGTGACACGTGCTCAGTGTCAACCAGGCGGCGGCATGCACCAGAGACACCATTTCCCTTTGGTGCCAAGTGGAACCTCATGTGCAGCTATCCTGTGGGGATGGGCACCTGGCTGTCACCACTGGTGGCCAATGTGAGCTTGGGTGCCCTCGACTCCACTGGAGCCCGGTGCACTGCTTTTTCCACCCCTAAAGTCACCTGATTGCTGCCAAACCTCAGGCCCTGCCAGGTGTCTAACAGGGAGCGAAGTCCCTCCTGTCTCCCTCACCAGGCTTCCCCCCCTCCCATGTGACACTGAGTCTCCCGCTGGTCTCCTCTTTTCCCTCCCTCCCCCTTACTCTGGTCTGAGTGGCAGGGGGACAGCCTCCTCAATGGCTCACCCAGTGCCACAGCCGTAGCTTTCTAACAGTCACCCCCAACATAGAGTAGGTAGATGAGGCCTTGAGACTGTGCCCCCAGGTGCATGGGAATGTCCAACGGGGAGGGGGTGGAGTGCGCGGGGTCTTTCTAGCAAACACTAAGCAGCCCCTCCCACCCCCCAAACACAGGACCAGGTTTGGCATACATGGGACGACGCAGAGGGATCTAGTTTAGGGCTGGCCCAATTTCCCAGCCTTTGAAAAGAGGTTCTGATTGCCCAGTCTCCATGCAGTAGATGGGATTCCGTTCACCACACCCAGCCCTGTACCAAGCATGAGTGTTCAGCCCACTGGTGACGTGGTGCTGAGACCTTCGGCCGCTGACCGAACGTCAGCATTTGGAAAGCTACCAGCTGGTCCCCGGGGGAGAAGGTGTGGTGGTCTGTGGCCACCGCACAGGGTCAGAGCCTGGGAACCCCTCTGAGCGGTTCTCCGGTGCCCTACTGATCATATCCACACTGGGCAGCGGTGGGTCTTGGCTCCTCGGGATGGGTCTACAGACAGAGTCCCACCTGAGCATAGGTGGTCCTGTGTTACGCTCACCAGGCCCTATTGGCCCAATATGGGGGAGGGCTTCAACCACTCGCCTTTGAGTGGTTCAGCAGGTCAGGTTCAGAAGCCAGGATTGTGGATGTGTGAGCATGAGAGCGCGTGTGTGCATGCGTGTGTGTGTGTGTGTGTGTGTGTGTAAGACAACACCCCAGAGGAGCATGGTCTGCAGCAGCAGCAGGGCAGACAAGGACCTTCCCCCCAGAGCAGACAGAGTAAGAAGGCCTTCCCCCAGAGCCCGCTCCCCAAGTGCAGACTTCTGGCCACTCTGCGCATCAGGAGACACATTCGGTTTGTCAGAGGCACCCCTGTGGTCCGGGTGCTGCCCAGGGAGGCCCAGGGAGTTCCCACGCGCGGGCTCAGAGCTGCTCACCTTCTCTCGTCGCCACAGCAACTTCTCCGCCTGCTACAAGGGCATCCTGGACCCCGTGGTGCTGGAGGACAATTACACCTACATCATTGAGAAGTGAGTCTGGGACACCCAGACCCCTCAACCCTGCCCAACTTCTCCCAGGGGGAGGGGGCGGAAAATGACTTCAAGATGGCCACTGTCACAGAGAGACACTGGAAGGGCAGGGAGAGGCAGAGTCCACCACAAGGATGGCTTGAGGGTGAGACTCTTCAAAGGAACCCTCCGTAGCAGGGTGAAGATTAGGGGCCTGTCTATCCCACCCTGGCGCCCAAGGAGGCAGTGCTGGTGATGGCCGGCCTTTATACCTCTCCGGGTCGCTGCCATCAGTCACCACCCGCTCGGGTCAGAACGCAGCGTGTGGCCAGCCCTGCGCCATCATGGGGACACTGTCTCTTGGGGACCATACAGTTTCCCCAGGTCCCTGCCAGCCCGAGCCTGTCTCAGTCTGGGCGCACCGAGGGGAGCTGGTGTTTGAAAGACCAACGGCAGGGCTTCCAGCATCACAGCCACCCGCTTGTTGAGGGCCTTCCTCTGTCTCTCTGCCCTCGCCTTCACCGACGAGGCCATGTCCGTCTCCAGGGACCAGTCTGTCTGTCCTGAGGAGCAGTACTCCGGCCACACTTCTTCCCAGCCCGACCTGTGTGTGCATCCCCTGGCCCATAGCACCTTTTAGGATTCCTCCCATCCTCCCATCCTCCATCACCACAGGTCCAGGGCCTGGATATGGCTTCCGTCTGCCTTCTTCCCTGACCTGCGTGTCTCTGTCTCTCTCTCTTTCTCTCTCTCTCTGTCACACACACACACACACACACACACACACACACACACACACAGGAACCCCTTGGGTCAGGCGGGCTTGAGTCCCTGGCAGCTTATGGAAACCGTAAAAGAGAGCTCTGACGGCAGCTCGTCGGTGGCAGGCGGGCCCGTGAGTTGCTCACTGCTGCCTCCCATGGGGGTTGAGTGTGGAGTCAAGGGAAATGAGAGCTGAACAACTTCCGTCTTTCTCCGTGTGTCACCGTGTGCCTGACCGGTCCAGTTTGCGGGGACTCTGATTTCTTCGTGTTGAGGTGTCCACCGTGCCGAGGGCCGTCGTCTCCCATCTCCGCCTGCCAGGGCTCTGAGTCCTCGTCCGTCCCAGGAAGCAAGATGGTCTCCTCTGTGTATTGCAAGGGCTTTTAAAGTGACGCATTCCATTAGAATCAAGGATTCACTTCCGGCAGTTGTTCGGTGCTGCCAAGTGGGCTCTGACCAAAAGGCTCTTAGGCAGGCCCAGCAGGAGGAAGCACCATCTGGTCCTGCACGGTCCTCACCATTGTTCCTGTGCCGGAGCCATGGATGCCACACTGTGCTCGTCCCTCTCATCCAGGGGCTTCTCCACCTCCCCGCTGCCCGCCCCTCTTGTTGACCAAACAGGCCGTCCCTCTCCAGGGACGGATCTCTCCTGACAGTATGTCCAGAGTGTGTCAAACGAAGTCTTGCCATTCTGGCCTCTCAGGATCGCTCTGGCCTTACCTCTTCCAACACGGGTGCGTGTGTCCTTCCAGCGGTCCATAGTGCTCTCCACAGTCTTCTTCCCCAGCTCCCTGGTTCACATGCACGCGCACTCAACCGTCTTCCTTGTATATTGCCCCACATTGTGAGCTGGATGCATTGTATTATCACCCAAGAGAGGTCGTGAGTGACCAGAGTTAGGAGTGTGAGTATTGAAGTCAAGCCTGAAATTGAGTCCAAAAAAACTCCAACGTCTGTTGTGGATCCTTGAGGGGCCTTTCTCCCAAGCAAAAGCCACGTTCTTCTTCATGCAGCCCAGCCGGTCAGATGATTTGCTCAGCATCTAAACTGAATAGTCTACTGAGAGGACACAACCTGACCCACAGCTTCCGTGACGTTGAGCCCTGCGGCATTCCTCTTGTTCTGTCCGAATGACCACAACTTGCTCCACGCACCGGTTCCACATGAGCGCCAGTGAGTGCTCTGGGACCCGCATTCCATCAGTGCTCACTGGTTGGTTATGGCATGCCCCATCAGCACCATCCGAGGTCCTTGTGTGGTCCATGGGATATGGGTAAGCGAGTCTTCGCCATCAGCTGCAGCCCAGCAGATGGAGTCATGACACCTTCCTGCCCTGCACCCCTCTTGACCTGGCACGAGTTGCAGGCAGGCTCCTGCCTCTGTCCCCTGTTTAAGCTGCTTTCACTTGGTCAACTAGAGATTCCCTTGTTTGAACTGGCCATCTTCGGGGCGATGGCATGTGCCCCTGCCCGCCCTTTTCTGGGCCCCCTTTCTGTGGAATGGGCATGCTGAACGGGATCGACGGACCTGCAGCCAGGCCAGTCTGAGATGCCATCGAGGACGTCCTATGGGAAGGCAGCACGAGGCTCTTGCTTCTCTCCTGCCACACGTCAGTGGCCTTCACTCACAGAGGTGTGCTCTCTGACGTTCCGGAGCTGAGAAGTCCCACCCCAAAGCGCTGAATGCAGGGGAAGCCTTTCCCTGGTGTCTTTCCCTGTGCTAGGAAGTCCTCTTGGATGTGCTGGGCGTCAGACTCTGCTTTCTCGGTGGCAGGACATACCCCTGGTTCCCACTTGCCTGCTGAATGCCTTGTGTGCCTCCTGAGGGATCCAGTCAGTTACGGCCTCTCTCACGCACAGAACCCGCGCTAACCCCACCTCAGAGTAGGCCCAGGGAGCTGAGGACTCCAGACAAACAGGGTAATCACCTTGGAGGGCAGGTTCGCGGCTGGGCCAAGCGAACAGACTCGGGGGTGCAGGAGCCAGATCCAATGCAGAGCAACAGAACAGAACACTGCCCGGTGCTGCACGTCCAGGCTCCAGCCCATCATTGCAGCCACCGTGTGAGCCCATCTCGTCCAAGGTCTTCTTGTCCCTGGCCTCTCCACTTCACCAACATGACGCCCTCCTCCAGGGGCTCGTCTGCCCCGATGCCGTCCAGAGAGCGTGCTTCTAAGGCTGCTCTGACCGTCCTGCCCCTGAGACAGATTGGCCTGGTACCTTCAGCATGCCTCCCCAGAATCACAATCCACGTGCATGGATTCTTCTTTGCTCTTCCTTGCGCAATTCCCAAATGTCACATGCCCAGGAGTCAATTGAGATACAGGGGTTTGTGCCCGGCACGCCTCAGCCCTCAAAGGAACATCCTTGCCCTCCAACACCTCCTAGAGGTCTTGTGCAGCAAAAGCACCTGGCGCGACGCATTGTGGGGCCTCATGGCTGCTGCTTCCACGAGCACTGATGTGGATCCCAGAAAAACAAAAGCCTGGACAACTTCAACCCTTTCCCCCTGGGTCACGATGCTGCTGCTTGGTCCAGTGTCGGGGATCTTCTTCACATGGAGTTGCCATCTCCACTGAAGGCTGCCGTCCCTTGCCCTTCCTCAGCAAGGGCTGCACGTTCTCTTTCACGCTCATTTGTTGAAAAGCTGGTGCTCCCAGGACTGCGTCCAGTTGTTGAGACGATTCCCGAAACTTCCTGTTTGGCTGGTGGCTTCAGTGCCACTTCGACTTCTTGCGTCAGTATCGTTTGGGTACAGGGACTCTGTGTATTCCTTCCATCTCCTTTTTTGAAAACACCAGTGACGATAACTTTGAGCATCTCCACCACACACGGCCACCACAGTGTGACAAAATTGACAGACAAATGGTTTTTTAGTCCACTCCACTGCAGGCAGGAAATAAAGAAACTACCAAAAAAAAAAAAAGTTGTTGACAGAAACCCTAAAGTTTACAAAATGAAAGACATGATGAAGACCTAGAGCCAAGCAGAAGACTTCAAAGGGTCGCCCTGGAAGACAAGGGAAAGCATTATCCTGAGCCGTGCAAAGATGTGGAGTGAGAAAGCCCAGAGCAGGAAGGTGCTTGGCAATTTTCAGGGTAAAAGAAACGAAGAAAGAAAAAAGAAAAAATATCCAAGGCTCAAGTTGACCCACTGAAGGATCCCCATGGATACAAAATACTGAACAAAGCAGAAAGCATCCCAAGAAAATGGAGGGAATACACAGAGTCCCTGTGCCAAAAAGAATAGGCGGGCGTTCCACCGCATCAGGAGGTGGCCTATGATCCAGAACCGACGGTCCTAAAGGAGGAATCCCAAACTACACTGAAGGCATCGTCCCCAAACCAGGCTCCAGGAGTTGACGGGACACCCATTGAAATGCTTCCACAAGCCAGGTGAGGCACTGGAAGCACCCACTCATCTGTGCCAGGAAATCTGGACCACAGTAACCAGGCCAGGGGACTGGAAGGAGGTCCATACTGTACCACACTTGTGTAGGGCTCAGTGGTTCAAGATGGGGTGAGATTGGCTAGAGCCGGTGTGCATTCCTAGACTAGACCTGCAGGGCAGGAGTCTTGGATAGCATTCTAGTGGGATGTCTTGTTTATTTCCAGAGTGGCGCACACCAGAAGGGAACTCCCCCTTTGCTCTTTGGGTCTTCAACTGATAGGACCAGGCCACCCACATCCCGCGAGGTTGCCTGCTCTACATAGGACAGACTGACTTAAACCACATGCCACAGAGGGCGGCCCCAG
>PVJH01006477.1:0-101449 GCA_004026705.1 Nesogale talazaci
AAAGATGGATGAGCCCCTTCGGTCCAGTGGTAAGATTGGAGCTGCTCGAAGGGTGGAGAGAAGGTGGGGTAGAGAGACAGAACAAACTGCAAGGATATACACTTAAGCTCCTATTTGAAGGACGGGCATCAAAGGAGTGTGTTGGGGGAGAAGTCGGGCAGTGTAAGATATGACAGAACAATAACAATGTAAAAAGCATTGAGGGTTGGGGGTAGACAAGAGCAGGGGAAGAGGGGAAGAGATGGAAAAGCCGACAGCAGCGGACAGCAGCGGACGGCAGCGGAAAAACAGCAGCGGACACGTCAAAGTGCTTGGCACAGTATGTTTATTTATGTATTGTAAAAAGCAATGTACGAGCCCACAATAAGATGATTTTAATTAAAACAGAAAACAAACAAACAAAAAAACACTGCATGGTCCGGTGCAATCCTTACGACTTCAGGGAGTTTTGACATTTCCCCCAAGTTTACCTCTTCCTATGCATGACTAGAGATTATTTTCTATTTGTGTAGATCTCTTGATGTCTTATAGTGATGTTCTATAGTTTTCTTTATATATGTTTTCTGTTTCTTGGTTTATTTTTGTTCCTATACATTTAATCTTCCACATGGCTATTGTGGCATTGTTAGCTTGCTGTCTTTTTTCAGAGCTCTTGTTGCTGTTCTAGAGGAATCTTATTGATTTCTGATTGACTGCTCTACCAAATCCCTTAATTGTTACTCTTTTTCTGGAATTCTTGACATTCTCTCTCTATAAAATCATGTCATCTGCAAATAATGAGAGTTTCTGTTCCTCTTTTCCTACTGTATTCCCTTGTTTGTCTGTCTTTTCTGTTGTATAATGGTTCTGTCTAAGACTTCCAGCACAATGTTGAATAAAAGTGGTAATAAAGAGTACCTTTGTTAAGTTCCATTTTTTAGGGAGAAATGTTTTGTTTCTCCTAGCTTATCATGATATTGAGTTTTGGATTTTTCACATATGGTCTTTATAATGTCAAGAAATATGCTTTTATTGCTAATTAATTGGGCAAATAGTAATTAATTGGAAATTAGTGTTGGATATCTTCAATTTTTGCTGAATCTTTTTGTATGATCATTTGCCTCTTATTCCTTGATTTTTTTTATATGGTGAATGACATTGATGTTTTTTAAATATTGTCTCATCCTTTCAGGCCTGATATGAATCTATTTGGTCATGATATATTTTTGTGTTTGTTTTTGACAAGTTGTTAGATTTTATTAAAGAGAAGTTTGTGGAAATTTCTTGCATCTTTGATCATGAAGGATATTGTTCTGTGATTGCTTTTGAGACGTCTTTGTCTGGTTTTAGAAGGAGACATTTCCTTCCAGTAGTTCTTGTAAAATTTTCTCGGTAGATTTTTTATGTTGTTGTTGCTGCTAATTTTTATTTTAGAACCGTCTGAAATGTAAGCTGTTGGTTAAGGTTAGGGGTTTCTCTTGATAGTGTTACACATCATTCTCAGTTTTCATTGCTTCTCTGTTTTCGTTGATTGTCTTGTAGTTGTACCTAGAGTGATTGCCTTTGAGTGTACTGATTTAACTTTCCTTTTATTCCATGCAATTTCATTCATTTTTGTTGTTACTACCTAAGTGTAATCTTTGGTAATAATAGTTTAATTTCACCTCTAATCTTCTGGGATTCCTTTTGTTTTAAGAATTTTATGGAGTTTTGTGTTGTGGTTTTAGATCATCTTATTGGCAGTTCTTACTAACTCTTGCTGTAATCTATGCATCAGTTGAATTAAGCATATTCGTACATATATTGTTATTCTTTTCTAGACCTTTACTTTCCATTTAGTCCTTGGGATCAGCCCCTCCCTCCCCCCACTTTCCACCCTACTGGCCCCTTGATAGATTATAGATTGTTATGATTTTCGTATCTGACACTGACTGCGGTCTCTCTTCCCCTTCGATTTCTGTCGTTCTTCGCCCTGGAGGAGGGGTTTCGGTTGTGCCATTCATTGTGACCCGTACTCTCTTTTGGAATCTCTGTTTCCATTCTTGTTCCTGGTTCCATGTGTCCTAAGCTTTATCTCTTGCTGATACGGCAAACATGCGCCACAGGATTTCAGCTTTTCATAGCTTCCATTTTCCTCATGGTTGTTCCTTAAATCTCTTGAAAGGACTTAAACTTCATTGTGCCAGTTTCTGTTTCTGGTAGATTCAGGACCTCTTTTTCAGAGCAATCCATTGGGTTTTGTTGATTAGGGGGTACGGTGTTTACTGTGATTGACTGTTGTTTCCTTAGTATTGTAGTAGAGTTATTTGTGGTATGTGAACAGCTGGAGTGACCCCGGGGAAGTCTAATAGGAACCGGAAAATGCAAAACAGTGAGAGAATAGGGAATAGAGATGTGTAAAAGGGCTAAGAGAGGGGTGAGGAAAGGCATAATAAAATAAATTATTGTAATAACAAGCATCTTTCTAATTAGACCAACAGATTTGTAACAATAATGGGGAAATATATTTTGAGAGAGGTAATCAGAATGAATAGGTTTCATGAAAATCTATTTCACATGTTCCATATTTTATTATATTAAATTTAGAAGTAGAATTAAATAGAGAGCAGACTTTAAGTTGACTCCAATTTACATTGATTTCATGTACAATGAAATCTCATGCTCATTGTTACCAGAATTAGATTCTTGTTCTTTATCAAGATAAATAACTGTTCTAGTCAGATATAGAAGATACACTGGACAATTTTATTAAAGCATCTGGAAAGTAGTCATATGGTGATCTGAAAGCTTGGTAGGTCAAAGAACAAAAGTGACTTGGCTCAAGACTTTTAGAGTTTCAGAGTTTGTTGAAAAATTCTGGGAATTTTATCCTCTATTTCTAGTAGAGTAAAGGAATTCTGGAGAATATAGATGACACCAGTTCTTGTCTCTGAGGTAATAACTATTTAAAATAGCTTTAAAAGTTTTGAGAAGAGAGAAGACTTAATTCTGGGGGTTTCTCTGAACTCTAGAAGCACTCAGTTATACGGGAGAAGCACTCTCCTTTATGCCTTTGTTCTAGCTGTCTCTACATCTAGGGATCTAGGGATGGCTTTGTCCTCTCTTTTTGCCTCTGACTGGCTCCATTCATGAACCCTTCTTTGAAAATTTCACTGTAGCTATTGTCAATATGTCTCATTTAGAGTCCTTGTGACCCTCATAACCTTTCTCTACTAAATACATGATGGTTTGTGATTAATCCTTTTTGATGATTTTTCCAAATCAAAAGAGTAAGGAAGTCTTGTTTGGTACCGGGTTTTCATTGGCTGACTTTGGGAGATATATGAGCAAGTCATCCTAGCCTATTTTAGTGTGGAAGCAACAGAAAAACCTGTCAACCTTGGTTGATCTTGCTGACCCTTGAAATACCAGTGGTTAGGTTCTACTTTCTTGGAAATATACAAGCCACCTCTGTGAAGAAATAACAATCCCAACTCATGACTAACAACTGACTCACTGAGTTCCAAGACTGTAATCTTCATAGAAGCAGACTGCTACATTTTTGTCTCTGAAATATAATCCAACATTTAAACGCTTTTCCAGAAGGAATACCACAAACTAACAAACAGGTGGTGGGGATCAGAATTTGAAGAGAAGAAGTATAGAGAAGTGAAAAAGTCTGAAATTACTTTTCTGTTGTTTTATGTAAACCAGAATTTCCACTGAAGGCCATTACCAAACACAAATAAAAAACAACATTTATTCTATCACTTGAACTCCAACTCATAGTGACCTGATATAATATTTTCAAGGCTATACATATTTACTGGGGAATAAAATCTCATCTTTTCTCTTGTAGAGCAGTGAGTGAGTTCAACTTATTGCCATTGTGGCTATCCAAATTCAAATTACTCTATCACCTTGGATCCCTTTTGGAATGCTATAATCCACAAGCAGATCTTTGGGAGAAAATAAAAACTTTTGATATGCTTCTGTATATATTTACAGATTAGAAAATCTCACGAGGTAGCTGTACTTTGTCCTTTTGGACTTCATAAGTAGTAGACAATAATTACTTGAAACTAGAAATTTAAACTAAAAATTATTATTCAGAAATAATTTCATCCAATTTTAGTAAAAACAGTGCTTCTTTGGATATGCTCTCCAAGTAAAATAGTTCATCTTACCATCATAATCACTGATGTTTAATAAGAAACCTTCTCATACAGTTTTTATGAATGCTGAATGAATGAATTCAACAACTAATGGTTATATCAATATTACAAAGTTGGAAAAGTGGTTATTCCTTTTAATTTTTTTTCTTTTAGTGAATTATTTGAGATCCTGATTTTTTTTTAAAATATTGATTTCTAGGAAGAATTTGGGTATTTTCCTTTTCCACTATTATGATCTGTGAATTTAATAAACATTTGTTAAACTGAATTTACAAAATCAATACCTATATTTTAAAGTGAAATAATAATTAACTTATTAAGACATTAAAAATTAAAATTTTATTGAGAATAGCTATTAAACGGAGACCTATTTTAGTAATTATACATTTCTTTTTTCTCTCTCTCACATCGCTCTTTTGGTGGGAGTAGGAAGCCCAGTCTAACTCCTGGAGAGTTACTGCTGGATTTGAACCACCAACCCTGTGGGCTGCAGAATCATACATTTCATACCTGCAATTCCTAATAGCTGCATAGCTTAACTAACTTCTTTCAGTTTATCATACTATGATTACTTAGATATTCTCTGATTTGGGAAGATATTAGTTTTCCAAATATCAGCAATTACTCATGGTGGATAGGTTTTAGAAGAACTTCTAGACTAAAAAAGACTAGGGCATGGTAAACTAATTTCAAAGGTTAGTTAAGAAAAATACCACATATATCAACCAGATGTTTTTAATAGTATCCTGGAAGATGATTCCCCTATGCTATAAGACACTCAAAATTGACACTGTCAATAAAAAAAATGAACTCCAATGTGTTCATGATGATGAAGATGGCACAGGACCGGGCAACAGTTTGCTCTATTGCACATTGTGTTGCCATGAGTTGGAACCCCATTAACTAGCAATAGCTTTGTCTAAATGGATGTGTGTCAAGGCATTCTAATACAACTATGAAAACAAATAGACATTCTTGGATATTGAGTCTGCAAAAATATAAGCATTGTCATACATTTAAAAGAGAAGCTAATTAAGATTTATTAAAAATAAGCTATTTTCTGATGGATTTGTAAGAGTTTTTCCTTATTATATGTTACTTAAAAGAATCAATCATTCTAGAATCATTGATGCAAAAGCAAGGTCATTTGAATATGTATTCAATAGACAAATGAGTTTGTTTTACCATGATCAAAGTATCCAAAAGATAAGTAACCATCAGGAAACAGACTCTGCTAAATTTATAGATAAAGATTAGTTATAATCATTACTTGTCCTCTTTTTGAAATTATTTTTAACAGAAAAGAAACACCAATGATAACAATATTTTTAAAACACCAGCAATAGCAATATTTTGGTTAACATAAAAATCAGCTGAATTCTTGTGTACTATTGAAGAGGTCCTTAAAAAAGAAATCAAGAAAATAATACCATATATAATGTCAGAACAAAAAATGAAATATGTAATAAGTATAATCAGAGAAGCAAATGACTTGTACCAAGAAAACTACCAAACATTGTTGCAAAAATTCAAAGAAGACATACATATATAGAAGAATATCCCATGTTCATGTATAAGAAGACAAAATATTGTGAAAATATCAATACTACCCAAATAAATCTAAATGCAATGCAATTCTGATCCAGATCTCAGATTTATTCTTTAAGGAAATGGAAATACTAATGACTAGCTTCATATGAAGAGGGAAGAGACCTGTGATTAGCAAAAATCTTCTCAAAAAGGAGAACAAATTAAGAGAATTGTCACTTGCAACCTCAAAACCCATTATAAAACCAAAGCAGTTAAAACATTCTGGCACATATACATACATCAATGGAACAGAATAGAGAATTCAGAAATAAATTTATCCACCTATAAACAAATGATTAAGTGGAAAAGGATCCCTTCAACAAATAATGAAGGAAAAATTAGATCTCAATCTTCAAAAGAATGAAACAGGACCCATCGTTCAACCCAAGTTCACAAAAAAAAAATAGTTAAGGTGAATCAAAGACCTAAATGTAAGTGTCAAAATTATAAAGATATTCAATGAGAAAATAGGGACAAATTTTAAGGCTCTCTTTTAGGACTTTTGCACACTATCAAATATAACTAGGTAAGCGTGAACTGTAAATAACAAAATAGATGACTGGGATCTACTGAAAATTATATACCTATGTGAATAAAAAGACTTCAATGGAAAAAACAAAGAATGGGAATAATTGTTGACAATGAAATAGTGGACAAGGGACTCTACTCTCTTTAACCTATAGAAAATGCAACATCTCAATCGGAAAATGTTTAATAATGCACTTGAAAAGTGGTGAAGGACATGACCAGACAGTTCAATAAAGATGACACCCAACTGCCAGTAAGCATATAATGAAATGTTTGTGATCACTAGTCAACCATGAAGTGCAAATCAAAGTAATGATTAGGTACCACTTTACACTGCTAAGGGTAGCATTCTGGCAATACTTCCTTCACCTATGACAGATTTTTTGCTCTCTGGCAGTCTATGGTACTTTCAATATTCTTCATTGACACTATAATTCCAATGTATCAATCCTTTGCCAATCTTACTCATTGACTATCCAGTTTTAACATGCATGTGATACGACTGAAAATATTATGGATTGGGTTAGGCACACTTTAATACTCAAAGTGACATTCTTGCCTTTTCATAAGTCTTCATAAGTCTTCATAAGAAGACTTGCACAGATGTATTTGCCCAACGCTACCTACTAATCTTATTTCTTTTTTCCTTGAAAATATTTTATTGGCATATACCTCACATATCATACAATGTAATCATTCAATCATATTAGAATATTTGTGCAATCATTATCAAAATCACTTCCAGAATACTTTCTTTTCATTGTCATTGTCAATAGCTTCCCATATCCCCCACCCCCAATCCCTTTCCTCCCCTACCATGCCCTTATCCAGTTACTGTGTCTATAGATCAACCTATACTGGATTTCATATAGAGGAAATCATACAAAAGAAAGCACCACCATAGAAAATTTTACAAACAAGGTAAACAAACCAACCAAGAAACCTAACAACCATGACTAGATAAAGCATAAAATAAGTTTTAGAAAAGAGAAAGCATAAAATATTTTAAAATGGCTTTTGTGAGCATTAATTGTAGAGGCAAATAAAGTGAAATCATTTACAACTTCAATTTTTTTCTCCATTTATCCTGATGTCCTCCAGGGGTCCAATTGTGAAGAGTTTGTGTTTCTTACATTAGCTTATAATCCCTACTGAAGGACGTAGTGTTTGCTTCAAATTCTCTTTCAACAAGCAAGGTTTTGATATCTGGCCCTCGGGTACAGTTGCTAATGAGCTCTTAGGTTGCTGATGAGAGTTTTCTTCTAATCAAGATGCTTCATTTGCCTTTACATAGTGTGCTTTCTTGACCTATTTGCTCAACATGCAGATTTAATAAATATTATAAAAGGATGTATCCTTAATACATAGCCTTTATGATCTTATATGTAATTCTAGGACATTTAAATATTGTCATTTTTATATTTAGGAAAAAAATCAGTGGGAACCCTAAAAAATAAAGTGGACATACTATACCAATTTAAAATCATTTAAGAATTAAAAAGAGAATTTAATGAATAAAAATGGATATGGCAATCACAAAAGTAATTTTTTGTGTTTTCTTTTTGCTTTGTTTATTGGGAGGACACCACTGCCCTCTCGTGGTCGTGGGAGCTACCCAGCCTTGCTCCTGGAGAGCTGCTGCTGGATTTGAACTGCCAAGCCCATAGGCCGCAGTCCTGCACTCAGCCACAACGCCAACGGGCCTTACCTCAAAAGTAATTTTATTAGCCAAAATATTACAATAATAATGCAAATGAAAAGCAAAGACTTTTTGCACTTTCACTTGTTTTACCTAAATAATAGCTGACCAGAAACATTTTTAAGGAGAATTTGGTGTGTAAGAAGTTCTTTCTTATAAGCAAAAAAATATGTTGCTTTTAAAATTTAAATTCCTTAAATTGATGTCAGAGGAATTGTTTTTTAAAAATTAGTTGGAAATTTTAGTACTAATTACAATATCCAAAATTTATTATTTTCCTTTTTAGAGAGAGTTGTATGCTGGTGTTTTTCCCCCTAACGAACCAATTTGAAAGCCTTTAACATATGTGGATTATGTATTGGACAGCAATTTGAAATCACCAGTAGCTCTGCAGGAAAAAAGGAGGCTTTTGATTCTCATAAATCTTTAGCACCTCAGAAACCTATAAAAGCTATACTATGTGGTCACTCTGAGTCGAAATCAACTCAGTGGTAGTGAGTTTGACAAGAGGGAATTGCAGCCTTCCCTGGAGGCTCATGGCTTGAAGCACCTGCTATTCAAAAATCTATAGTTTGAGTCCACCAGTTCTCCACAGGAGGAAGGCATGGTAATCCATCTGCATCTATAGCGGATACAGTGTAGGAAACCCTATGGGTCAATTCTACTCTGTCCTATAGAGTAAGCATGATTCAATAATATAGTATTTTAATGTGACTATTATTATTTTGGGTTTAACAGTTGCAACAACCTATGCCACAATGAAAAGATGATCAAAAACCTGACTTTCTGCCCTGGAGTCAATGCTACCTCACAGCAATCATCTAGGAGAGGGTGGAATTGGCTAATGGGTTTCTGAGTCTATGACTCATCGTGAGTGTGGAAAACCAAGCTTTCTTCTGCAGAACCTCTGGGGGATTTGAGGTTCATCCCAGCAGTTAGCAGCCCAGCGTGTAATTATGCCCCAGGCTCCCAAGAAAAGAACAGGGATTATAAATTTTGGCAAGTAGCTTAGTTTGACAGCTCTTTTGTTTTGTTTTGTTTTGGGGCATCACTGCCCTCTGGTGGGGGGAATAGGAGGCCCAGCCTTGCTGCTGGATTTGAACCTCCAACCCAGTGAGCCGCAGTCCTGCGCACAACCACTACTCCACCGGGGCTCAGCCCCTTGACAGCTCTTTTTAACCTGGTTTCCTGTGCTGGTTGGCACAACTTAAGATGAGAAGAAATAGCTGCAAGCATATATTCATAAGCAGAATGTACAACATTTGAAATACGAATCTAGGCAATTGAAATACTTTAAAATAAAATGGATTCATAATGGTCTCCAGTGATGCATTAGTTAGTGGAGATAGACTGGCATTGGGCATTTTGAATCAGATAATAGTCTATTATTTGGTAATGACTGATTAAAGAGGGTCTAGATCACATTCATCAACAAAAGTAAACTTTCCAGACCTAGCCTGAAGTTCAACTTTGTTTTTGATAGGATGATATCTATAAGCCTACAAAAAAGCAGTTAGTACAACTATTAATAAAGTCTGTAGGTCCTTCCTGAAATCTAGCCATGAAGAGTTTAAAGAATTCTCCCAACTCTTTCAGCATGAAATGGATCAGTTAGTAAAGCAGAGAGTCAGTGCACACCAGGGAGTCCCTCAACCAGACGGCCAGCCACAGCAGCTGAGAGGACGGCTGAGACGGAGCCATTGTGAGGATGGCGCAGGACCAAAGAGAGCTTGGTTCTCTTCTACTAAGGGTCCCTGTGAGTTGGAACAGACTCAGTGGCAGCTGATGAAACAACAACATTGCAAAGACGCCCTCTAGAAGAGCTGTATTTACTCCCTGCTCCACAAACCCTCATAGCTCTAACTCTCAGGGTAGTTGAACATTGTGTAACGGGAATGGAAAGTAGTTGAGAAATAATGGTTGTTTTGGTGTTGCTGAGCTGCATGAAACCCTAGGCAGAACCAAACCAAACAGCACCAGGTTCTATACCAGATTCCTGACTGTTTCTGTGTTTGAGACATAGCCACAAGCACTGTGTCGATCCCTCTGGTTCATGGTCATCTTTTGTAATGCTGCACTCTCATAGACTGCCAAACTAGCCAACAAAGGTGTTGTGGTAGAAATACAGTCAGAATATGCTTTAGAAACAAGGATGGCAGGATTTCATCCCATGTGCTTTGGACATCTTATCAGAAGAGACCAGCTCCTGGTAAAAGACGTCATGCTTAGTAGAGTAAATGGAAAATAATACCAAATTCAGAAAACATAAAAAAATCAAAATGAAAACATAATAAGGAAAAGGCTATTTATATAGAACTTTTGTGTGTGAACCAAACGTTTAAATAAAATATATTAAAATTTTAACCAAGATTTCTGTAGGAAGGAATGCAGAGCATGACATGGCATTTAAAAAAATTATGCAATGACCACTCTAACTGTCAAAGCTGTTTTCCTGCTCCTGTACCATGATTTTTCAAAGCCAAACTCACTGCCTTGGGTCAATTATGATTCATGGGAACAGCCTTTGGGCTTCTGAGTCTGAGATTGCTTACAGGAGTAGAGAGCTTAGTCTTTCTCCCACGGAGCTGCTGTCAGTTTCAAACTGCCAGCCATGTGGATTGTAGCCCAGCTCATGATCACTACACAAGCAGGACTTCTACTTGTAGGGAGTCACAGTCTGGAAACCCAAAGGGGCAGTTCCAACCTGACCTATGGGGTCACTGTGAGTCAGAATGAACTCTATGACAGTCAGCTTTTGTTGTTGTCTTGTTTGGGGGTATACAGGGTTATTAATCTTTACAAGTGAAGATCTCCAGGTCTTTTCTCAGTAAGGGAAGCTGAGAGGGTCAAATCATATATATTTATATATACTTTTTATTTAGCAGTCAATTGTTTTGCAGCCAGGACTCCTTTTATAAATTAATATATTTCCAAAAAAGAAAGAAATAGATTCAGGTGGCTGCACTGGTAAAGTTATGTAAGAAATTATATCAACTTTAATAAAATGTTCCAGAAAATGGAAGTAGGGAAAATGTTTTCTAATTGATACTCTGACGCAGAATTGCCCTAACTCATATCATTGGCAAAAGAGAAGGAAACTCCAGATAAATATTTCATAAACATAGATGCAAAAATTCTCAACAAAATGTAGCAAATAGAATTCAGCATCATATAAAAAAGATTATTAATCAATATCAAATGGGACTTATCTAATGGTGGAATTAAAATAATTTTACAACTGATTTGCTGCCCTAATCACCATTTTAAGTATGAAAAATTATATACCAAGAGGTAGTTTATTGTTTCATGCAGTTGATACTGAAATAAGAACAGTAAAACAAATGTACAAGATATATTATATATAAGAGTTTAAAGTACTAATGAAAATATTAAATTATACCCAACAAAAACCAATAAAATTCTTTTTTAAGATATTTTCAAATAGCTTGCTCATTGGCATCCCCACTTGCAATGTTTTTCACTTTTATGTAAGCATCATCAGCTCTGTGATTTTTTTTTTTTTTTTTTGGTTTGGGCATCACTGCTCTCCGGTGGTGGGAGTAGGAGGCCCAGCCCCACTGCTGGAATTGAACCTCCGTCCCAGTGGGCCGCAGTCCCGCGCACAACCACTACGCCACCGGGGCTCAGCCCCAGCTCTGTGATTTATCCTTAATATTATTTCACTATAAAAGTAGGATCACATTACTTTAAAGGTAGGTCAATTAGACAATAATCCTTTTGTTTGATATATTAGAAACAAGTGATTTTACTTCTCTAAACATAATATACCCATATTTTGAAAATCCCTTTCTGTATCTGCTGAACAATTGGTCTGAAAATATTTTTAGCACATTGAACACTCAGGAATTGTATAATTTACTCATACTATCTAGTGGGTTTTGGTGCCATAACACAAAGTTGAACTGAATTACAGTGTGTCTCCCTCTAATTTTTGGCACTTTTTCTCTATACTATATATCTCATAAAGTCCTATTCGCTTGTGTTTGTTACAAAGGGACACACAGGAATAAAAATGGTTTCCATCAAAAGTATAAAGATGTTTGTAAAATGAATGAATATTATGAGCAAAATTCTGTCTCTTTTATAGATAAAGAGAGCAAGTGCTTAGAACACACTGTTGCATGGAAGAAGTTTTAAAAAGAATAAGGTATGCAAATTTGTGATTTCCACATTGGGTGTCTGCCCAGCCACCTGCCTTAGACAGAACTGATTACAGTTCCATTTGAATAACTTGTTGCCGAATTAGGTATTGCTTCTGCTCAAACTGTGCAAATGGATTGACTCTCACAACAGCATTTTTTCTCATATACAATGTTGGTTCACTTTTGAAAACCAGCCAATGTAATCCCACACAATGACATGCTTAAAAATAAACAACTCATATGAACATATATGTGCAGTGTTCAACAAAATGCAAGAACCAGTCATCACATACAAAAATCTCCACAAATTAGGGGTGGAAGATAACTTCATCAATTGAATACAAAATGATAGCAAAAATGGAAGGCCTCAACCAGTTTGATTGGGAAAGATTACAACTAGCATTTCATTCTGTTTGCATGAATGCAGCAGCCATGTGCTTATGTTAGTTTCATGATTGAGATGTAGGAGTGGAGTCTAACCTGGTTAACCTGGAGATAGCCATTGAGTAGCCAACGAGGCATCTGTGTGGTCATGGCTTTCTCCTGATATGTCTGGGAAATCTCACAATATTTCCCTCTGAAAATGAGAAGCTATCTCCCCAGTCATTGAGAATTAGTCTCAGAGATGAAGAATGACGGACAAGACAAGATTGCAGTATCTGAGTAGCCGGAGAAGCCACACAGCTTGCTCCTGATGGAGCCAGACCTCTGAAGGTGGAGAGGCCACATGGAGACCCTGGTCAGTGATGAGTTGCTTCTGACACCACTGGGTGCTGTTGATGAGCCCTGAGCCCTGGAAGCGAGGAGCCATGGGGAGACTCCTGCCAGCGCTGGGATTCTGCCTCCACTGACCTTTGACTTCGTGAGTCAGAAAGAGACATTATAGACTGGTATCGGGCATACGGGCTAATATCGGACTTGTGACTTTGAATTGGACTGGGTTGGGATGCTTTCTCAGTGTTCCATTCTTTTGTATATAAACCCTTTCCTTATGTCCATATGCTTGTCTATGAAATTTGTTCCTCAAGTCTACCTGGACTAACACAGTGAGGTTACTAGGTGTTGTAACTGCAACAGTGGTACCTAGCAACAGTACCCCCACAAACTTAGTCATCCTCATACTGAATGCTAACAAATTGGATCCTTCCATTGAAGAGTCACCATCTCTATTCACCATGTAACACTATGTTGCTTTGTTGTTGGGTGCCTTTCAGTCAGTTCTGAATCGTCACAACCCTATGCACAACAGAATGAAGCTGGTCCTGGATCTGCTTCAAAATTATTATTGTATTTGAGTCCATTTTTGAAGTCTATTTGTCAAGCCATGTCACTGATGATCTTTCTATGTGTTTTTTTGGATCATCCATATCACCAAGCATTATGTCTTTTACCAGGGACTGGCCTCAGCTGGAGGAATCCTATTGGTGAGTGGTTGCACCTTGGGCTGTGGGACATAAGGTCTACATTCAAAAACCACCAGCTGTTCCTTGGGAGAAATATGGGACATTCTACTCTTGTACCCCACTACAGTCTCAGAACCCCATGGGAGCAATACTCTCCTGACCTACGGGATACTTATGAGTTGGCATCAACTAAATGGCAATGGCTAGACTAGACTAGGTCTTTCCTGATGACATATTTAAAGTATGTGAGACAAAGTCTTACTCTTCTAACTGGTAAGGAGCATCTGCCTGTACTTCTTCCAATGCAGGTTTGTTATTTTGGCAGTCCATGGTCTCATGAATATTCTCTGTCAATATTTGGGTTGTATGTGGAGGTAAAACAAGAATGCTGATGATAAAATTAAATTTTCTTTATTATAATGACAAAATAATAAGTAGACATTGTATGTTGATTTTCGATTTTTCATTTCTCATTGAAATCACATTCGAAATCAAAAATAACTAAAATAATTCATAAGACTTTTCATGAAATGGACCCTTTACTGATCCATGTTAACTCTCTTTCCTGCTACTCTGCACCTGCCGCTTATATTCTTGATGATTTCCAGAGCATGCGTATAAAAGCCTTTGTATTCCTTCCTGGAATGGCCTTCTCCAGGTCTTCCTGAAACATCAATAACTACCTCAGTGAATTCTTCTCAGCAAATGCTATATGAAGCTGCAGTTCTCTTCTCTATAAACACTTACTTTTTTATCTCCTATCATAGTCAAAAATGCTTTGTACTTCTCTGTTCATATTTCTATTACTCCAGGAAGAAAAGTTATGTAAAGACTAGGCTTTTGTCTTATTTGTTTTTGCTTTCCCACTGATGTATTCACTGGTATATAAATCAACATTCAAAAATTATTTTTTGACAAAGAGAATGAAGTATAAAAAAATACTTTGTTGAGCTAATTTTAAAAAGTAAATCTGAAATCCTGATACATCTTGTCTCAGTTCCTATAACTTCTTATGGTACTAACCTAATAGCTTTAATTGTGTTCTGTTGTGCTAATTTTCTCAATTGAACATTTGTTTGGAGAGAAACAGTATAAAGAACAAGTTTCTCTTCAAATTTCAGTAGCTTCGGGTTATGTAATGATGGTCTTTGCTTTTTTCATTTTTGTCTGAACAAGAATACTTTAGTGGAAATGGATCACAGCAGGAGGACAGATCAGTGTAGTTAAAAGAAAAAGAGAAGCTGCAAGACCAACACTCACTTATTTCTGCTTCATTGTTGACTCCAACATAGCAGAGTCATTTTTTCTCTTTTCTTTCCAACATACCTAATTTGCTGTACTCTCTCCCTTTATTGATGATTCCTTGCCAATCTGAAAAGCTTACCCCCTGCCTTCAGAACCGTCAGTCTTCACAAGTCATGTTTTCTCTTTCCCTGTCACCACCTGATATTTTCCTCTTGATCATGCGTCCCTCCACCAAGTTCGAACGACTACCACATCCATGTCTCTGGTGTTTTTACATCCAGTTAACAGTGCACATTAACTCGATGCAGTTTTTATGAAACCTGCATATAGTAAGGCTACTATATGATATAATGGAAAATGGATCTTTATCCTCTTTTAAATATACAGTACTGAATTTGCTTATCTTTTAAGGGCCAGCTCACACATTCTTTCCTCTCTGTAATTTTCCTTTACCAACCTAAACATGACTGTCCATGCTAATCAGAACTCTTTCCTGACCTGCATTCCCATTTTAATTAGATTTCACACCATTTCTAAGGAGTGCTAATGCCACTGTAAACTACATTTTGGACTGCTTAACACAAAGTCAGTTCTCCAGAACCACCATCTGCCCCACAGAAGAGAAAGGAAGCTTGCTGGTTCCATAAAGATTTCTAACTTCAGAAGCTATATAACTGTGAGTTAGAATCCACTTGATGGTAGTGGCTTTCAGGTTTTCATATTGGAAGTATTTGTTCTTATTGTTGTATTTAAAAAATCTTTTTAATATCGTTTGAGCCATTTGAATTTTGAATTTCACTTTATGGCTTTAACTATTTTCAAATAAATAAGATTCCTTCCCCAATGCTCTAGATAATCTAGATTCATGACTATGAAATCACTTCTGAATCATAGCAACTCTAGAGTAGAATGACCCTATATCATTCCTAATGCTTCAGTTTTAAAAGCATCTGTCAGTTTGCCATACTGTGTTGGCTTGTGTGTTGCAGTTCTGCTGGAAGCTATACCACTATTTTCTCATTTACTAAGAGAACCACCCATGATGACCAGGTATTTGTGGAGCTTTCAGATTAATAAGAACCTGGGTTGAAGAACAAGGCAGTCCACTTTAAAAAAATTCATCACTTAAAATATTTTGAATATCAGCAAAACATTGTCTTATATAATGTCAGAAGGTAAGACACTCAGAGAAACTCAAAATACAACCTGAGAAGAAGATCCAGAAGGCTTCTGAGAAGCAAGGATGATGAGATTTTTGCATACATTTGGCCATGTCATCTTGATCTACCAGTTACTGGAAAAGGACACCCTGCTTGATAAAGTCAATGATCAGTGAAAAAGAGATGTCCAACCAGATGAACTGAACAATGGACACAAACACAATATGTGAGGCTAGCACTGGACTGGGCAGGGCTTCCTTCTGCTGCGCAGAGTCTGCATGCCTCATATCTGGTTCTACAGCACCAGCACCAGCTGTCGTCAAGATAACCTTAACTATAATGTAATAACTGTAATAACTTAGCTCACCATAAAGGTTCACTGGTTAAGCTACCATATTTTACATTGATCTCTAATTTTCACCTGTCGTCTATCAGTGCAGTTGTCAGGATTTCAGGGTTTTTTACATCGAGTTATCAGGTTGTCATCATTCTATTTTTATCAACAATTTTTTTCAATTTCTCTTACCTATTAGTAAGCATGGTTGTGCTATTTCATATAATGGGCTGTTCTTCATCATAGAGTAGGTATCTTAAATAACTTTCACAGCATATATATGAGCAAGAATGGTGAAATGGCACCATTCTGATGCATATATTTCTTGATTTTAACTATGCATTATTACTTTCTTCTGTTCGAAAGACTGTCTGATAGTCTATATACATATTCCATGTGAACACAATTAAATGTTCAGTAATTCCATTTTTTCACAGCTTTATTAATCATTTGCTATAACCCACACAGTCAAAAGTTTGCATAGTTAGCTAAACACAAGTTAACAATGTTATGTTGTCCTCTGCTCTCAGCCAGATGCATCTAACTTTTCCTCATTTCTTTTTCCATATCTTCTTCTGAATTCCATTTGATTTTCTGACACTTTGTCACTGTATTGATGCAACTGGTTTTGAATTATCTTCAATAAAACTTTATAGTCTGTGACATTAATGCTATATTCAACATATACCTGCATTTTATTTGGTTCACTTTATTTGGAATGCACACACATATGGCTCTATTTTAGTCAGTTGACCAAGTAGCTATCTTCCAAATTTCTTGGTCTCAATATTGAGAGTTTCCAGTACTGCATCAGCTTGTGGAAATATTCCCATTGGTATTCACTTAATTCCTAGAATCTTGTCTTTACTAATCCCTTCAGTGACACTTGGACTTCCTCCTCAGTATGACAAATTCTGAATCATCTGACGACTTACTCTTGAAAATGTTGAATGCTGATGACTTATTCTTATAATAGACTCTATATTTCCAAATGGCATATAGAGCAAATAATTCAAAAAGTTACAAAATATCATCCAGAATCAGAATTTCAGAGAGACCCTAATAATCTATCATGCCCAATCAATCCAATGTTACTTGCTGAAAGCTAAGGGGACTTTAAGGCATTTGTTAATAAAGATAATAAATCTTAACCTTTGAGATGGATTATATTTCATCCTAAATGAAACAAAGATCCCAAAGCTGGACCAATAAATAGCATCACGATAAGCAGAAAAATGCTGTAGTTGTAAAGTTCATTTCATTTTGGCTCAAAATAAATGTCCTTGAACATCAGTTAAGAAATCTTAATTGCTTTCAATCCTTTAATACCCCAGACACTATATATTTTGATAACTGGGCACCATCAACTTTCCTCACCACATTTGCTTATGCACCCATTTGTTGTTTGTGATCATACCATTGAGGTGAACACACAATGTTATGATTTTTAGTTCTTAACTCCTGATACTTGGTCCTTTTGACACCTTGTGGTCACACAGGCTGGTGTGTTTTCTTTCATGTGGGCTTTGTTGCTTCTCAGCCAAATGGTCACTTGTTTGCTTTTAAGCCTTTAAGGCCCCAGATGCTATATCTTTTGATAGCCGGGCACCATCTGCTTTTTCACCACCTTTGCTTTTGCACATATTTGTTTTCAGTGATCCTGCCAGGAAGGTGAGCACAATGAAATGCAACATGGAAGAAGCACACCAGCCTATGTGACTATGAGGTGTTGAAGGGATCCAGTTTCAGGCATCAAAGAACTAAAAATTGTATCATTATAAATGAGGCAGAGTACTGAGTGGGGACTCAAAGCCTATCAATAGGTGAAGTGACATCCGCTTGCAAAGGGGTTGCAGGGAGGAGAGGAGCCAGTCAAAGTACAGTTCGGCAACAATGAGGTATGCAACTTTTGTTCTAAAATGCTTCCTTCTACCCATTATCATGATCTCAATTCTACCTTACAAATACAACGAGACCAGTGGATGTACACTGGAGCTGGAAACATGGGGAATTCAGGATAGATGACCCCTACAGGACCAGTAGGGGGTGTAGTGATACCTGGGGGTGGAGGGAGGGAGGAGTGGAATGGGGGAACTAATTGCAGGGATCTACATATGATGTCTCTGTAATACGGAGAGTGGGGAAGTGAGTGAAGGGACACATCGGACAGAGCAAGAGATGAAAAAGTAATAGCAATGTGAAAATTTATAAGGGTTCTTGGGGGAGGGGGAAAGGGGAGGGAAGGAAAATATGGGGAGCTGGTACTGGGGGCCTAAGTGGAGGGAGGATGTTTAGGGGGTGATAATGGCAACAAATGTGCAAATGTGGTATGCATATGATTGACATATGTATTGATCATCATGGGAGTTTTATATGCCCCCAATAGAATGATTTATTAAAAAACAGAAATTTTAATTGCATCGAACAAATCTGCAATAAGACTTCTTTAAAGTGTTAAAGATAAAGATATCACTTTGGAGTCTGAGAAGTGTCTGATCCAACTTTTTGCATTTTCAGTGCCCTAACACATATGCACAAGCTGGACATGAATAAGAAATACTAAGATCTGATGCATTTTAATTATAGTTTTGGCAAAGAATAGTGAATCTGTCTCTGACTTCCTTCAGAATGAGCAGATCTGTCTTGAAAGACGATCAACAAGGGTATATGATGAGGGTGTCAAGGCTTCATCTCACTTTGCATATATTATCAGGCCCTGGGAAACGATACATGGTTAAAAAATCAGGTCTCCATGAAGCAGATGAATATCCGCAATCCAATGAATTCACACAATTATTGCAGAAATCACTCAAACAGAGCTAAAATTGTGAAGATGGCACCATGTGGGGCGGTATTTTCTCTGTTGTACACAGTATCACTTTACTGACTTGATGTCTCCTAAAAACATCATCATCACTGCAAATGTATCTATTATTTCCAGAAATATCATACATAAGATCTTATATTAAAGATCTGACTGCAGTTTTAGGATATGTCATATTTAATAGTAATATATGAACATTGGAATTACTACAGCAATTTTATATTCGTATCATAGTAGAATTTGCCTAACCGAACCAAAACCATCTTTAATGCCATTGAGTAGATGAAGATTCATAGTGACACTGTAGAATAGGGTTGAACTGCCTCTGTAAGTTCTCTGGACTCCACCCCCCCCCATCGTCCTACTTGTGGATTTTAAATTATTCTATACATCAAGTGTATCAAGCATATTTGTACATATATTGCCATCATCATTTCCAAAACAGCTTCTACTTGAGCCCTTGGTATAAGCTCTTCTTTTATTCTCTCACTCCTCCAACCTCCCAACCGTGTGAATCTTTGTCAATTATAAATTGTTATCATTATTCCGTATCTTACACTGCCATTGTCTCCCTTCACCCACATATCTGTTGTTCATTCCCTTTGGGGTCGTGAGGACACTATATATGCAACCTTATGATGACTTCCCCCTCTCTCCCCATTCCCTTACCCTGACCATACCTCTACCCTCATGATATTGCTACTTCAACTAGTGTTCCTGAGGGGTTTCTCTGTCCTGCATTACATTTGTTGAGAGCTCTTATCTGCACCAATGTGTGTTCTCTTGTCCAGTCGGATTTGTCAGGTAGAACAGAGTCGTGGTAGTGGGTGAGGGCAAGGGTGGATGGAGTGAGGAAGCATTCAGAAACTAGAGGAAGGATGTGTGATTCGTAGGTGCTATACTATACCTTGGTTAAATTATCCCTTCCTTATAACCCTTCTGAAGGGGGATATACAATTATCTCCAGATGAATCTTAGGTCTTCACTCAGCAGCACTGATTCCCATCAATATAGTTATGTGTTTTTAATTGTTTGCTATCTGATCCTGGTGACATCTCCTGAGCACACAGACTGGTGTGGTCTTTCATGTGAGCTTATTTGCTCCCCTGCTGGATGGCTGCTTGTTTAACTTTAAGCCTTTAAGATCCAGAGGCTTTATGCTTAGGTATCTGGACTCCATCTGCTCTTTTCTCCATATTTTCTTATGCCAGACTAACTCTTTATGTCAATAAAAATAGTCTCATCTTTTCTCTGCAGAATGGCTGGTGGTTTTGAACTACTGACCTTGTGAATCTCAGTCCAACTAGTAATCAATACATGACCAAGAGGTCTTAAAATTAACCTAAGCTTCCATTAATGAGAGATGGAATATTGAAATTAGTTAAGGTTTTGTTCTCATTATGGAATAAAGATCAGTTTTTAGGAAGGTGAATAAAGGTTTTTGTGTTCGCATTGCACATATTATATATAGTACTGCATTATATAAAAAAGAAATAATAAGGTATCTAAATGCCATGCTATTCAAAGCATTATATCATATACAAATGTGATGTAAGAATGTATCTTTATGTACATGTTTCCTTTAAAGAAATAAAAAGCCAATATGCTTGCTAGTAAGAAAAAAATGAGTAATAAATAGCAGTTCCATTATTTATTTTACATTTAAACTCTGTTGTTTATTTTAAACTTAAATCAAATTAAAACTCTTAAATATATATTATATTCATAGAATTGGTATTTCCTCATAAAAGACATACTTATAGATTTTTTTAATCCAGGTCACAAAATAAAGTAGAGATTTTTAATGACTGTCTTGGTAAATCTGTGTGCCAAAAGGCACTGTTCTAAAATATTTAGAAGGAAGTAAGATTGTGTTTGTTTATCTTTGATTCAGGCAAATAATGATATAAAGTTTCTACATTAAATTTGTGATAGAGACTTGGCTGTGAAGAATATGTAATATACTAAATCAATTTAAAGGCAATTTAAATTATAGCCATAGAAATAATCAGGTTGTAATTTTATATCTTTTTTATATGCCTAAGCACCTCATCTTTGCAACAATAACATTAACAAAATTCATGGACAGCACTTGTGTTTGTTTCTTCACTTTGGCTGCTGTCCAATGCTTCCCATCTTCTGCAGAATGCCAACCTGCTGAAGGAGAAGTCTCAACCCATATCCAGCTGCTGATTCGTATATCCCTCACAGTCCAAGTGCTGACTGTTCTCAGAGTAATTGGATGGGCACCTATGGGCTGCTGGGAGTGGAACATGGAAGTTGAACAGATTGTCCTTTAGAATTGGACAGATTTCATTTTCAATGTTAAAAAGAAGGGGTTGTGAATAGTTTTTTTTTTCTTCTTACTCTTTAAAGCTTTGTTCTCTCAACCCAAAATGACCTAAAATCAACTGAAGGTTCTGCTGCGTATTATTTTTATGCTTAGTTCAAGGCATACAGCCTTGTTAGCCTAATGCCAGCTGGCTATGTTTTTAATCTGAATCTGGATATCTTGGCCTGCATCCACCTCCCACCTGACATCAGGAAGATGTTCTCTTGACAATTCTGAGGTATGGCCTGGTGGGACTATCTCTCAGACAGAGTCATTATTCCACTGTCTTAGCCAGTAAGTATCCTGGCAACAAATCCTTGGTTTAATATGCTTTCATGTTTTGATTAAGTGTCTGGGTGTGCAGAAGAAGCAGAGGAAACCATTTCCGCTGGTTTTGCATGGGTAACGTGAGACTGAGGGAGCCTTGCCTGCGAGGCAGAAATTTTGGACTTTCATTTACCATCTGCCTCTTCCTGGCTGGACCATGAAAATCCTTCTCTTTCAGAAGTGGACAATAATGACATCTAACTTTTTAAGGGGAAAACTGCACTAATTAATGCATGAGATCTAGGTTTCACTCATGTTGTTTGGTCCTAGCTCATGCAGATCCTCCGAATAACAGAATAAGATATCGTTCTGTCCTGTACTTGCCTCCCAGTGCTTGCTATGTTTGGGCATTCCTGCAGGCACTTTTGTCAAGAGGTTCTTCATTTTTTTTTTTATTAATCATCTACCTTATTAAGCATGATGTCCTACTTCAGGGACTTATTATGTCCAAAGTATATGATACAAATCATGCCAGGCTCGAACATTCTAGTTGTACTTCTTCCTAGACATATTTGGTTGTCTTTGGCAGTTGATATTTGGTATTATTCTTCACCAACCACATAATTCAAATTATACATCAATTCTTCTTCTGACTTCCTTATTGCTTGTCTGCTTTTGCTGGCATAGAAGTCGGAGATATACTATTTTGTTAGGTGTCTTTGAGTCAGTTCTGACGCATGACAACCTTGTTTATAGCCAGATCAGACATCTCAGACCGGAGTCGCCCTCACAATTATTTGACCTCGTGGATGTAGCCACAGTGTCAGTTTGTGTGCTTCAGAGTCTTCCTCTTTTTTGTGTTTTGCTAGTCCTCCACTTTACCAGGTAGTATGTCCTCCACAGACTGTTTTGTGATTGCTAGTTGTAATCGAGTTGGCCCCTGCTCTTGTTTTGATTATTGATGACTCATGTTTTCTTTGTGTCTTCCCATAGATAGTAGACTTTATTCCTTTGACAAGGCCTAAGTGTATGGTTGTTTCTCAAGTCTTTTCAGAACAAAGTATTGCATTGAAGCTGTTGTTAAACTTATAAAATCCTACCTTTCCATATCTAGATTCATTTCTATCACACCAGTCCTTCCTCTTACTTTCCACTGAGGAGCACACTAAGAGGGGAAAAGGGAGGAGAGGAGAGAGGGAGGGAAGGAGAAAGGGAGAAAGGATCACAGTCTGACCCTCCAAACACGGCACTCATGCTCAGAGCAGTCCAGGCACAGGCACAGAGACAAGCTTAGGGCGAAACCCACCACAAGATAAGCAGTCCCCTCACTTCTGAGCAGTGCTCAAGGGGACAGCATGGGAGGCACAGTGCGGGAATTGTGCCTGGTCCTACCCTCAAACCAGGGTGAAACACGAAGGGAGCAAAACAGAGCAGCAAGGAGAGCAAAGCAATGAAGTCCCTGCGGAATTCTGAAAATAAGCTTCAGACTGAGGACAGGTCTTGGCACCTCATCAGACTCGATTAGTAAACATACATAAGGGTCAAAAATCCAACCGGGAACTACTTATAAGCTGTTTTAAACAAATGTTCCTTCTTCTATTTTTCATTTAGGTTTATCTATATAAGATAGCAGGACAAATAATCCTGAGGAGAAAACACTTGGACCAATGGATCCTAGGGCAGAAGGGAGGGGATAAGGTGAGAAAAAGGAAGGGGAAGGCCAATAAACCAAAGAAAAAGTGAACAAAATAGACCTAAACTTGATGGTGAGGAGGGTGTAGAACTCCTGTTGGAAGTTGATCAAGGGAAGTCTAGCTAAGAGGAATTACTGAGAGTTAAGTGAAAATAAAACAGGAGATAAATAAAAGGAAAAAGAGGAAAGTACTAAGGACAAAAGATATTTATAGAGGTATAAAGATAGGCACGTGTCTATATAGATATCAATATATAGCATTAAATTTATAGGTATAGGTACATATGTTAACTATCAAAGTAGCAGGCAGGCATTGGACCTCTACCCAAATACTCCCTCAATGCAAGAACACTTTGTTCTGATAGCCTGGCATTATGTACTGTTCACCTTCCTGACATGGTCACTGAAGTAAAAATGGGTGCATGAGCAAGTGTAAAAAAAGATGATAGCACCTGGCTATTAGAAGATATAGCATCTAGGTCTTAAAGGCATGAAGTTAATAAGCAACCATCTAGCAGGGAAACAACCAACCCCACATGGAAGAAGTCCCCCAGCCTATGTGACCACGAGGTGTTGGCATGATTGGTCATCAGTGATCAGAAGACCCCCAGCAAGCAATCATAGCAGTCATATTGATGTGAAGGATGGAGGTCAGAGTGGAGACCCAAAGCCTTCTGTAGACAATTGGACATCCCCTCACAGAAGGATCGTGAGGAAGACACAAACTAGCCAGGATGCAGTGTAGCACTGATGAAACACACAACATTTCAACATTCCTCTGGTTCCTTGATGCTTCTTCCTCACCATTATCATGAACCCAGTCTACCTTACAAATCCAGATAGACCGGAAAATGTACACTGGTACATGTAAGGGCTCTCAACATATGGAATCCAGCACAGGTATACCCTTCAGGAACAATAATGGGGGTAGGGATACCATTAGAGTAGGGAAAGGTTGGAAGGGGAAGGGGGAAAAAAAAGGAAATTAATGGCAATGACCCATGTAAAATCCCCTCTCCCCACCTGCAGGGGGCCAGACAACAGAAATGTTGGAAGGGAGACAATGAATGGTGTGACTTATGAAAATATTATTAATTTATAATATATCAAGGGGTCACCACGGTGAGAGGTTCGAGAAGGAAAGACAAAATGAAGAACTGATACCAAGAGCACAAGTAAAAAGAAAATAATTTGAAAATTATCATGGCAACATATGTTATTTAGAGTGGAAAAAAACACTCTATTTAGAGGGTCTGAAAAGATTGTCTAACAATGTGCAACCAAAAAGGCACAGTATGTGGCAGATAGGAACAGCTGACTGAGTGCCTGCTCACCCAACCATCTCAGTGCTCCAATTTTGGGGAAAACACAGCATGCCTCACTTGCCCCGTATATCATGCTCACCTCACCTGGTTCTGTGCAACTTCTTTATTTTACACGAATGAAGAAGGGCATAAAAGGATCGTGACTTGATAGCATAGAATTGATGAAGAAAAAACTGAAGGATGTGATGTCAGCCATTAAAACAAATGAATTTGAAAAATGTTCCCAAGAATGGAACTGCAGATTTGACAAATCTGTCAGTGTAATGGAGAGTATATTGATGGTGCTAAAATTGTTTTGTGAAAATGTTTAAATAGATAGCTTTAAACCAAAATCCAGTCTGCTGCTGGATTTGAACAGCCAAACCAGTGGGCCGCAGTCCCACACTCAACCACTACATCACCGGTGCTCAGGCCCCATCATTTAATTTTTTGAGCATTGATGGTGTAGCCAAATAAAATGAAATTTGAAAAGTTTGACTTTCCTCTGATATCATGATGTTGTCTATTGGTAGCATCTGACATTATGTACATTGATTTGCAAGTTATGCTGAACTGAAGGATATCTATGGCTTTCAGTTTTCATCAGCAAGTGTTTCTAGTCCTTGTAAATTCAAGAAACAAGGTTATGTCATCTCCATATCACAGGTTATTAATTAGCCTGTCTCCAATCTCAAGGCCATGTTATAGTCTGGCTTCATAGATGATTTGCTTAGCAATCACATTGAATAACTATCCTCATATAGATAAAACGCTCATCTAGACCTTTCTTGATTTTAAGCAATGAAGTATTTTCTTTTTCTGTTGGAATGACTCCCTTTTCGTCTATGTTATGGTATTGCATGAGTGTAATTAAGTGCTCTGGATTTCCCATTCCTCTCACGGCGGCCCATAATTAGTTATTATCTAAACACTAAGGTGTCTTTGCCTAGGTAATAAGACACAAATAAACATTTTCTTGTTATTCTCTACTTCCAAGCAAGATTCATGGTTTTATGGTATTCTCCATTATCCATATTTTTTTCAACTTTAAAAAGTTCTAAATTTGATTAAATGCACAATGCCATTATTTATCAGCATGCTAAACACAAGTTATCCTCTCCAAGATTATAGTTTAATTTCTATGAGTCTTTTCCTTTTATGCGTATAATTTTTACAATTTTTACTTTGAACAAATAGTTGTCTAATAACTTTTAACCATATGAGGGTCTAATATTTCATAGGTAAAAAAAGCAGCATGAAATTGAATATAAAACATTTGCTAAAGTATTGTGAACACCTTAAATAAGAACATGAATAATTGACTTGAATAATAACATTTCTCTCTCCAAGCAGAAATCATTACAAATAGAGACAGATAGATACAAACATAGATGTAATATCCTCAGACTTTTACCATCAGTCAATTGCACAATTAAACAATCTGCCAATGTGGGATCAAGTTCACTTTTTGCCCTTAAGATGATAATAAATTATGTAGTACAATTTTAGTATAATTTTCTATTTTTGATAGACATTTCACAATCTCATGCAATTCACATTTATGCAACATGTGACTCTCATGTCTGTTACTTATAATCACTTTTTAGAGCTTTTATATTGTTTAAAATCAATTTGCTTTGAAATGTGTTTTGACATAGTAAATGGTAATTTGTATCCTATATTTCTATTCATAGGTTTATTCATTTCAACTGACATTGAAAACTTATTCTGAATTTTTAAGATCCACAATTCCAAACTTCTTATTGAAATACTTTAAAATTTGAACCTAGGGATTTAAGTAAGTTTTTTAGCATATTTTTAGTTTAAGCATAAATAGTTTAAATTTCTTTCTACTGATAAACTCATAAATGAAAGCTTATTAAGTAAGTATTATTTTTGTGGACAACTATTTTTCATGGGTCACATAGCTAAGTAATGAAAGTCAGAGATTGTAATTCTATTTTCATTAATTAAAAAATTCACTCATTCTAAATTTATAGAAAGAATTGAACAATCATTGTTCTTTTGGATTGTTCCATACCAAAGGAAATGAGCCTCATAATGTAGTTTTCAAACTGGCATAGCTCCCAGATGTGAAAAGGGCATTTTGCTAGTTTAGAACAACAAAATTAGACTTGTTTTTTGAACTTTATCCACTGAAATACAACATCTCTCTGCATAAAAATCCGGGGGTGGGGAAATCCACTATCCAACAATGAGATTAGGGTCATGAGTAAAAAGTTAACCAAAGATTGTAAGACAAATCAAAAACTTATTTTCACCTTAATGTGAAAAGAAACATAATGAAACACCACAATGGTCCTAATTTGGACTGCCATCTGTACCTGTGATGCATGTTAGAAGGTGAGACTACAGGAGCAAAAATCAGAGAAATGTTAGGTAAAAATAAAAGGTGATATAGCATAATTGAGGGAAGAGTACATGAATACATCAGAGCTTGATGGCATTTTAAATACTTTATTTGATCATAGCAAGATGGTAATTAGGTTAATAATAAACTTGGGTCACCGAAACTACTGAACTATTAAATAGATTTTGAAATTTTAAAAGCTATTGATTTATTCAAGTAGTGTATATATTTTCTTCATTACACACTGAAATGGTTTTACCTACACAGCAAAACATGAGCATGATTGTTAATTACCAAATGTCACAAAGGATTGTGCTTTTATTTTTCTGTGGTCCTCTATGCCAGCTTCTTCATTAGTTCACATATGCAATAGTGTTAGAAGCATGACTCCTTAACTGCAGTGGAATTGATTTTCCTCATACATTGCTTTCAAACTGGACTCAGAACTAACAAAGTGATTTCATGGTTCCTTTTAGCTCCTAACAGAAACACTTTAACCCAAGATAAAGGTAATACTTGAATTAAAAAGAAAATATTCTGAATGTATAAACATAAGTTTAAAAAGTATATCTGCAAAATTATAAATAAAAAAAACCTGACTAAAGAAAAAATATGAAAATGTGGAGCTATGCTCTTAATTGCCGCGATCTAAGTAAGGCATCAGCTAATGTTCCTACAGAAGAAGCACAGCAACCAACATGAGAGGGATAGACCAAACCCAATGCCATATACCATTTAAGTCTCTGGTGAGTCCCCTGTGAGGATGAAGCAGAGATAGGGAAGATGTTGTTGCTCGAGTAGATTATAGGAGAGATTACTATAGGGGCAGTAAGGTCAAAGTGTCACTTGGCCACTCATCACCCTTTTCCAATTTATAATCATTCCAGGTGTTAATATTTTCTACCTTGTTTTCAACTGAGCTCCCAGCCCCCACCTTGTTTCATTATTTCAATGTTGTTTTTGTTTGTTTGTTTTGATTTTGCTTTGATTTATAAGTTTCTCTCTACATGAAACCCAGATGAAGGAAACAACTGGATTGATGAATCCAAAGGGCTGTGACAGATAAAGCTGGTGGGAAATGGGGAGCTAACCACAAGGACAACAGTGAGTGCTAGAATTGATTGCTGTACTGGTTGTGCAACTCATAAATGTCATGGGAGTATTTAAATGTATGTTATGTGAATTGTATGTTAGTGAGACACTTTGAAACAAAGTAATTTGTTTTAATTGACTTTGTAAACTGCAGTCAGTTCTACTCTGAATAGTAGTGAGTCTTCTACAGATGAAATTTACTTGACAGTACTTGATGGCAATTAATTCTTTATGGAATTCCCCAAATTCATTCATTCATGAGTGATCAAAACCTGAAAATACACCAACAGAGAAGGTTTTGCTTCTCCACACGTTCTCTTGATATATGTACACCTTTGAATTGCTGAGAATAGAGATCCTGCCGCAGAACTGAATTGAAGACAGTGAATTCGAGAACTCAACCTCAATGAATTCTGTTCTCTTTGATTTATATCACATCTAAAAAGCAATTTTGGTACTCTTGTTGCCCGAAGTCAGGTTCCTTTCATATATTCTCTGGGTTTAGGAGCAAAATGAAACCGTAAGGGGCAAGAGGAGCATTGCAGGTTGGACGGATAAGGTTTCCAACAAAGCTCTCCTAGGACAGAACTTGCTGCCCTGGAAGAATGAGCAGGTGTAGCTTTGCTGGTCTTTTCTAACCACTTCATTTTTCAATTTTCTTAAAGCCTCTTAATAATGATCCATGATTATGGTGTGTCCTCTGAGGAAATCTGTCAAGAATAACCACTTGAAATCTCAGAAGCAGAGTTTTGATAACCTTCTGAGCAGACTTCTTTGCCTTGAGTTGAACTGACCTGGCAGAGGCCTTAGGAAATCATTATTTTGATTCATCTTTTTCTTGGAAGTCACTCTGTCATGGACTGAACTATGTCATCCTCAATATGTGTGTCAACATAGCTGGAGCATTCTTTCGAGCGCTTTGTTATTTTTTAATGCTTGCTCATGTGGGTGTCATACGTGAGAAGCCAATCTCTTTCCAAAGACTAAATTCCGGATGATGCTGTCATTGCTGTTAGGTGCTTCTATGCCTGTCCCAACTCATAGTCACTCTCTGTGCAACAGAACCAGACACCTCTCAGTCCCGCATCATCTTCAGAATTATTGCTGTCAGGCCATTGTTGCAGCCATTGTATCAACCCACTACTTGATATAACTGAACAATTGAATAGTGTACTGCCTGAATTATGTCTTAAAAATTATTTGGTGAAAAACAGCATTTTATTTTAGATAATAAAAAGTATTTATGGTAATGAATTCTGCACAATTATTATCCTATTGAATTAATTTTATCTAAGGATATAAGAATAGTGTATAATACCTATTTAAATATATAAGAATCCTATTTATTAAATAGACATTTAAGTTGCATTCCCAAGGTAAGGGTCTTATGGTTTATAGGTCATTGTGGAAAATTCTTATCAGTTCTGGTACTAAATTTATAAACGAGTCAATTTAAAGCAAAAGAATTGTTTTTAAATGTGTTTCTTTAAATACTCAAAGGTAATGAAATCATTCTTTGGGCAAGCTATAGCATAGCTTGACATTTTGATACATTATTCTAATGTGGCAGCTATGAGGTTATGAAAATATTGTTTGTGCTTAAGCAATAATAGGAAAGCCCTGGATAAAAAATTAAAATATCTATGAACTAATCATTATGTCAATAATCTGAACATGCTAGTGAATACTTTATTAAAGAGGTAAATTAGTTATATCAAGAACCTCAGATTATTTTGTAATTATGATTAGATTCTCCGATAGTCTATTTTATGGCTATATATAGTCATAAATTATGTGTAGAACTTTTAAAGACTTCTAGTTTCTGTTTACTAAGATTGTCTCCTCTGTGGTCTGCACATTAGTTTTGATGAGCAAATTTATAATTTAATGTCAAGATTGGAGTCTTCATTCTGGAACAAGTGTATTGGCTAGAAAATCACAAATCAGTATCTGAGTTTCAGCAGACTCAAAATCATTAAAATAATCAAACTTCAGGCAGTTAGTGTATATCTCTAAGTCACTTAAGCAGAATACCATGAAATTGCATTTCTGCTACTTTGGGATGCAAGAGTCTTTTTATTTGATGTAAACAATAAAAAAAGTAAAAAGTCTAATTAACTCATTTCTGGCATTAGCTTACTCAGTATTCAGAGATATTGCTTATTCTGATGAAAAAGAAACTTTGAGTTATAACAAAACATTTTGCTATCTTAATCACAAATACAATTCCCAGAGTTGTGCCATTTTCAGCAGGTGATTATATTTGTTATGACTATGATATGAAATATAATCTAGGTCCCAGTACATTGATAATTTCTTTCTAATTCTTATACAATCATAGATTCTTATAGCTAACCTGGCTTTGCAGATCATGAAATTCTTTCATGTATCAAGTGAATAAAATCATAATTTTGTGGCTTCTTCAGTATCCCATCACTTTTTACTGATAATCGATCAATATTATATGGATGTCTATATGTCTTTCTTAATTTAAGAAAGTGACCAGACGTCCTGCTTTTTAAAATTTAAAAGTGCCATGTGGTATTTTAAAATTTAATAAACACTATTTTTGCATTCTATGAACATTTTTGTTGCTCTATATAGACCAAATTCTTAATCAAGAGCCCCCTTCTCCCCCTGATCCATGGTGTCCCACTTAGAATCTGGTCACTTTAATTAGGAGTCCTTGAATGGCACAGATTATTAAGTTTTCTACTATTGGTGCAATATTGAAAAACCTACCCAGAGGCATATTGGAAGATATGTCTACCTATCTGTTTCCAAAGGTCATAACCTTGAAAACCAGATAGAGCAGTTCTGTGTACACCTGGGATCACTATGAGTTCGAATCAACTCTATCGCAGTTAGAAACAAATATTAACTGAAACTCACTGCCTCATAGCACCCTTATAGAACAGGGCGGAATTGCCCCTGCGGTTTTGCAAGACTGTCCTGATTTATGGGTGTAGGCAGTCTTGTCTTTATCCTGTTTATTATTGATGGAGAAGTAACGACGTAAAATAGCTATAGCTAATGATGTGTGAACACACAGCTAACTGTTTTTCTAGTAAACATCTAGACTCAGCTTATCTACCTTTTGTTTGCCCTGGTGTATCACGGATTGCCACTTGAACTGCTAACCCCAACATCAACAGTTAGAACCAGCTAACTGATTCTCAGAAGAAAGATAAGGCTTTTTGATCCAATAAAGATTTACAGTCTCAGAACCCCAAAGGAGCTATTCTAAATGATTTGGTAGCAGTGAATTTTTATTTTTAATGTTTTCCTTTTATTTTCTTCCTGTCTAAATGGCACATTTAATGTCCTGAATGGGAGCAACTGTCCTGTAGCAGAGTGAATAAAAAGGAAGATGAGATACCTGCTAACAATGATGAGTCATAACATAATCAATGACTTCATCAATTACAATTTCTCTTTGCACTTTTTCAGAGACAGAAAATACATAACCTTGCTTGGAACACTGCTATAAGTTCTCAAAGCATCCAAATAGGAGATTCATAAGCTTATTTGGAATACCATTGCAGCCATCTTTCTCTTTAATACAGCCAAATTTATTTTTGGTTATATAATCATAACTTGCAGGGTGGCATTGGCAGAACTTAACATTACTACTCATGGGTAATAATAGAATATCATTTTCATTAAACCATACTGTTTATTATCATTTTTTGTCAGTAGTCACATTTTTCATGGTCATTTTAAATGAAAGCTAAAATGGTTAAGTCAGAATTTTAGAGAACAATGCTTAATTATAAAGATAAAATAATAGTTCTTTCTTATTTCATGTACTTTTTGACGATAAAATAGAAAAACAAGAGGAGCTTATACCAAGACCTCAAGTAGAAAATATTTGGAAATGAATATGGAAACATGTGTAAAAATATGCTTGATAAAAATTATGTATTGAATGTTATAAGAGCTGTAAGAGCCCCCAATAAAATCATTGAGAAAAAATAGAAAAGATACTTAAAAGTCCCTGAAAACTATTAACATATGTACCAAATAAAATTTAGACAAACAATAAATTAGAAATCACCAAATATCATGCTATCAATTACAGTTTTTAAATAAATTAAATGTATAATTTTAATGGTAGCAGGATGTAGTAGTAATTCCAAAAATAGTATTTAGTAAAGAAAGCATTTAAAATTTATTCTAATATGCATAGTAAATAAAAAGGAAACAGCATTTTATGTTTTACATATGTGTTTTTAAAATGCATTTAATTTTTTCTCTAAATTTGATCTAAGTAGTAATATATTCACTACTTTCTAAGATAAACCAAAAGTATGCAAACTCATTCACAAATTGATACTCTATCTACAATGATATCTATATCTGAAGTCTCAGTAGTCACATATGTTTAGGGACTAAAGCATCTGGCAGAAACACAGATAATTGTCTCTATAGAAATCTGTCATTTTCATAAGGTCTAACATTGTTTTCACACACAATTTATTGTTTCCAGGATACAATAAAAGGATTAATAAACAAAGAAAAAATAACTATAGGAATAAAATCATACAAAAGAGACACCAGACAATAAAAATGAAACAGAATTTTGGCAAGATGACACCCAAGTTAGCATTGGGAGCACCTTAGTGACCAGGGAACCTGGTGTCCAGGAGGAGGAGTGGGAGGATTAGGGTAAGTGAAAAGACTGTCCGCTCTGAAAATCCCGGAAGATATCCTCAGTCTAAGAAGAAAACCTTCTCCCATATCTAGCCTTTATCCAGAGTCCCAGAGATTTTCCAGCCTAGCCAGCAGCATGACTTCAGACACTACTAGGGTCACAACCCTACAACAGTTCCCCCTGAGACATCACTGTGCATGGAGCTAGACAGTGCCCTACTGTCTCCCACAACCATAGGAGGACCCCCACACAGCAAAAGTCCATTGGTGGCACCCCACCAAGAGCTGTTCACTTCTCGCAAGACCCCCATTTCCCCTCATGGCTGCAGATCTCACTGTCAAGCTCAGATTCCTCCTACCGCCCACCTGCGGCCCCAACAGCAGTGGCTGTACCTTGTCTGCAGTCTTGCTCCTATAAGGGAAGTTGCCTGAAGCTGTGGCAACTCTCTCCACCATTACCTGGTGCATTCTAAATCCTGCAGCAGCCATGGCCTCTCCTGCCACCCCATGTTGTCTCCACCCTATGATGCCTCCAGCCATGATGCAACGCCAGGACTGGAGCAACCTCTCCAGTTGCCACCCACACTGTGCCCCTGCCTGGGATTGTGGCACCTTCCCCTAGTGGTACCCAGCGCCCCCACCTTGTGCAGTGGAACTTTTCCTACTGTGGTCTGACATCTCCTCCCATGGCAAGAGGGCCCTCCCTGTATTTGCCCAGCACCTTCCCCATAGAAGTGAGTCTACATGGTAGCCTGGTACCTCTACCAGCAGAAGTGGGGCTTTTCCTACTGTTGCCTGGCACCCTTCCCATTGACAGCAGGACCTTTCCTGCCTTGCCAGATACCTCCACCAGTAGTGGGGGAGTTTCCCCAGCTTTCCGTTGACACCCACTCCTGTGGTAGTTGGGTTTATCCCACAGTTTTTTTTCAGCACTCTCATACACTTAGCTAAATTTGCTGCCTGCCTCCACCCCAACCATTTTCCCTCAGAAGGCCTACAGACCCACACATCAAATAGGGAATCCCAGCTGTCCAAGTGTCTAATGAGAGTAAAACTCTAGTGACATAAAAGGTACTCCTAACCCCCAAGCAATTGACTATGGTAGCCCACAGAAGCACTTTTACCAGCTTCAGAAATACAGAGCACAGGCCTCTTCAACTCTCTTGAAAATGGCATCAAGATCCTCCAAAACAATTTGCACACAGCAACCACCCACAAAGACCTCAATGAAATTAATGAGATAAACAAAACTCATTGCCAGAGAATGTACTGAATCTAATGACATACGTAGATCAAACAGAAATTAAGCTACTTCAGAAATAAATCTTGAGGGAAGCTTTACAGCAAAAGGTTAACATTGTAGAGGAGATAAAGACCATGCACCAAAGGAAGGAATAAAGAGTTAAGGGACAAACACCTAAGGGAAATACAACAGTTAAGGGACAAACTACCAAGAGCAAATAACAAGTTGACAGGCTTTGACAACAGACTAGAAGAAGCTGAGAATCATATCAGTGACCTTGATGTGAACCAGGAAGACTTCAACAAATGAGAAAGGCATTGAAATAAGATAATTAAAGGAGGGGAGCAAGACCTGAGAACAACTTTGGATGCTAAGCTGAGGAACAACTTTAAAATACATGGACTCACCAGAACAAGGCACAACAAGGAAGTCAACTGCAAAAACAGAGAGGAAATTCCTAGAGAAAAATTTCCCCACCATATTGAGTCAGAATCAGGCAGCCATCCAAAAAGCAGAGAGGATGCAGCTAGACTGAATCCTAGGAAGACTAGGCCCAGGAAAGTAATTTCTAAACTATCCAACTTTGAGGAAAAAGAGAAAATCATGAGAGCAGGTATCGGGGGGGGGGGGGGGATGTCATCTATAGAAGGACCCAAGTAAGAATATGTGTAGACATATCAGCAGGCACCATGAAGAAGAGGAAAGAGTGAAGTAACATCTTCTGAAACTTGAAAGATACAAGCAATGCAAACCTCCAAATCTTCTATCAAACCAATTATGTATTGATTTAGAGAAGCAAGAGTCTTCCCAGAAAAGGAAATACTCAAATAATATGTGAAAAGAAACCTAGCTCTACAAAAAAATCATTGCCAACCCAGTGCTGCTGGAAGAAAATTCATCAAACATAAATAGGAGACTACCACCTAGAGCAACTCCACTCTGAGGTCAGTACATTGAAAACATCCCTCAAAATAACATTAGCTCGATGGTGAAAATAGGGCAAGGAGGAAGCATATGATCATTCACACAATGTCCTGAGAAGTACAGAGGTAAGAAAACACCCAGCACAAAAGGTACATGATGATCTCACAGAGTCCAATGATGGATGTTATAGCTCTGAGTATCAATGGATTGAAATCACTCATTAGATGACAGGAACTAGCGGACTGGCTTAGAAAACACAACCCATCAAGCTTGCAAGCAGAACTTAGCAGAGAATAAAAGTTGGGAAAAGATATATCCTTCAAACAAAAATTCAAAAAATGCAGAGGTTGCAATCCTAATCTCTGGCAAAATGGATCTCAAGGTGCAAGGCATAACAAGTGGAAAGGAGGGTCACTCTAGCACACTCCAGGGATCAGTAGACCAAGAACCAGTGAGCATAATAAAGTTATGCACTCACTCAGAGATGATCAAAATCTCTCAAACATTTCAAATGGTGAAAAAAGAAATCACAGATTCAGCAATCATATTAAGTGACTTCAATACACTGCTTTCTGAAAAAGATGGATCACAGGAGAAGCTTAACAAAGAAGTTATACAACCAAACTCTGCAACTACACAACCTGACCTGGTAGACATTTTCAGACATTTTCAGAGCTCTCCAAATGAATATATATATATATATATATATATATATATATATATTAAAGCCCACAGGTCCCATACTTGAAGATAGACCACATGCTGGGACATAAGGTCTTTTGGACCACTATAACATAAGGCTGTAAAACAACAAAAGGAGAATTAAGAAAACAATGGTAAGCCTTGAAAGATGAATAACTCGCTGGAGCAAAATGAGTGGGTATTTACCCACATCAGAGATGAAATCAGGAAATTTTTAGAAATCAATGAGAATAAGAATAGGACTACCAAAACCTTTGGGACACAGCAAAAACAGTTATTAGAGGAAGTTTGATAGCAATAAATGCACACATGCAAAAGAGGAGAGATTTATGGTTGATATGCTGGCTTAAACCCTCCAACATTTAGAGTGCAGTTAACAGGACACCCCTACTAATAACAAAATAAAATAAATAGTAAAAATTATAGCATAAATAAATGAGTGCTGGCAGAAGAAGAGATTTCAAAAAAACAAAAACAAAAAACAAACAATGCAGCAAAAGGCTGGTTCTTTGAAAGGTTTAAGAGAATCAATAGAAACCTAACCAAAGAAAGAAAGGGACAAATATCAATAAGCAGCAGGAGGGATGAAACAAGAAGAATTACAATGGACCCTAATAAAAGTGAAACATTAACTGAACATTACTGTGCATACCTGCACTCCAATGAATTCAAAAACTTTGAAGACATGGAAAAATACTTGAGAAAACAACCCCTCCTTAGACTCTCCTAGATAGATGCCAAGCATCTCAGCAGACCCATAACAATAGAGGAAAATAGACAAGGTTATCAAGGAAATATCAACTAAAAAAAGGAGTCCTGATGGGATACTGATTCTCAGTCGGGCTGCCATCCCCATATCCCCCAGACCAGATGACTTCACAGGAAAGTTTTACCAAGCATTCATGGAAGAACTCACACCAATCTTACACAAACTCTTCCAGACTATAGAAAGATATGTCAAATTCCTAAACCCTACTTTATACTTACCAAAATCAGGCAAGGATCCCACAAGAATTAAGAAACATTGAGCGATAACTTTAATGAACATCGATGCAAAAATCCTTAACAAAATACTGGCTAATAGAATACAAATATTTATTCATTCCAGGAATGCAGGGAGTGTTCAACACCTGAAAGTCCATCAGCATTATTCAGGATATTCATGAGAAAGGAAAAAAAACACATGATAATATTAATAGACAAAGAAAAAACAATCAAAGACATCCAACATTCATTCCTATTTAAGACTTTCAAGAACATAGGAAAGGAAGGAAAATTCCTCATCATGATATAAGCTATTTATGAGAAGCCAGCAGGCAACATGGTAGTCAATGGGGAAAAGATGAAAGCAATCCCACTGAAATGAGGGAGCTGACAAAGATGCCCATTGTTCCCATTTCTATTTAACATCATGTTGGAGGTCCTAGCTAACAAAAAAAGGCAAATGAAGACATCAAATTTCTTCATCTGGGGAAAGAAGAGGTGAAATTATCATTATTTGCTGATCATACAATTTTATATATGGAAAACCCCAAAAGTTTCAGAAGAGGAGTGATAGATATAATAAAGGGTATGGAAGATTGGCAACATATAAAATCACATGGTTTCTCTGGACTCAGAGGTCTGGCTCCATCAGCCTCTTTCCATGTGTTCTCTACACAGAGAGGTTTTGCAGGAGTGAGAAGAGTCAGAGTGTCTCCTGCCTCCAAGGAGGAAAACAGGAGTTCTCAGAATCCTCAGGAGGCCTTATTGGCTATCACCTGGTTGACAGGTTAAACTCCACCGTTTCACCCTGAATTCTCAAATTGATACCACACCTTCATAATAGCCAAACACAAACTAAAATATCTAGAGATATACCTAAGCAAAAGGCAAAAGATTTATATGAGGAAAGCTACAGAACACTATACAATAAACCAAGAGTGACCTCCATTTATGGAAGGACATCTCATGCTCATGGATTGGAAAACATAAGTCCTTCCCAAGACATTATGCACATTTGAAGCTATCCCAATCTAAACACCAATATCCTTCTTCAACAAATTGGAAAAACTGATTGCCAACTACATATGGAGAAAGGAGAAACCCAGAATTAGCAGAGAACTCCTCAAGAAGAAGGACAAAATCAGAGGGCTTGTTTTACCAAACTTTAGCACCTACTGCATAGTCACTTGCATCAAAACAGCATGGTACTGGTAGAATGACAGATATTGAGACCAATGGAGAAGGATAGAAAACCCAGAAATAAGATCATTAGCATACAGGCATCTCATCTTTGATAAGGGCCTGAAAATATCAAATGTAAAATGGATACTATCTTCAACAAGTGATGTTGAAAAAAATGGAGATCTTACGGCAGAAAAATGAAGCAGAACCCTTATCTCACTCCATGCACAAGAATACAGTCAAGAGGGATCACAGACCTAGAATTAAGCCTGCAACTATTAGGCTATCAATAAGAGAATTGGGAAAAACTTAAAAAAAATTGGTGCAGGGAATGCATAGGCTATATTGGAAATAGGAAAGGAAATAAACACAGGGAAATCACAATTTGACAGGTGGGATATACTGAAAATAAAATATACATTGAAAGACTTCACCAAGAGAGTAATAACAGAGTCCAAAAGAATCAGAAACTTCTTTAGCTATGACACATCAAAGGACTTATTACTAACATCTACAATACTCTGCTAGGCTATTATAAGAAAAGAATTAATAAGCCATAGAGATGGACAAAACCTGAATAGAAGTTTCACAAGAGCAGTAATCCAAATGACCAACAAGCATATGATAAAATCTCTTTGATCATTAATGATAAGGGTAATGCAAATTAAAACATCTCTGAGAAACCACTTAGCATCCTCAAAAAATAGCCCAATTCCAAAAACAGCAACAAGTGTTGGATGGGGTGTGGTGAGATAGGGACTCTCATACACTGCTGGATTTTCTAGAGGTATGTGCAGTCGTTATGGAAATCAACATGGCAAAACCTATTGAAATCAAGCTACTACATGACCCAGAAATCTCCCTACTCCCAGAAGAACTAGCAAATAGACTACGACCACACCCCTGTGCCCCAATGTCAATGCAGTGCAGTTCGAAATAGCAAAGAATTGGAAACAACCCATATTTTCATCAACAGGTGAATAGATTAAAAAAAACCCACCTGTATATATATAATGGAGTACTGTGCATACCTAAAAAGCAGTGAAGAATGCATGAAGCTCATTGCTGCATGGGAAGAGTTGGAGGGATTTATGCTAAGTGAAGTGAGGCAAGTACAGAAGTGTATGAGCTCACAAAGGTAAGCTTACAAAGCACAGGAGGCATAGTTGAAAAGCCACCAAAGACATCATCTCCCAGCCTGAGTTCCAGGCACTCTGGGAGGGGTTGGACCCACCAAGGGAGGCATATGGCAGTCAACTAAAAGGGAAAGAAAGCAAAAAGGAGGAAGTGGATAGTGCAGCAACAGGGTCCTAACCCACTCCTGGGGAGGGTATTATCCATGTCTCCACAGAAAGCGAGAAAGGCTTCAGACCTCAGTCTGGGGCGCCAAGCCTAGAAAGTAACGTAAGGGCATGAAACAGTGAACTAACAGAAAGCTTTGCAGCCTGCCCCAGTCCCAGCTACATTGACTAGAAGAATGTGTTACAGTGGACTGAAGATACAATATAGGGGGTGGGGGGGAGGTGCGTCTGCCCGGACCATACAGGAGCAAACTAAGAGGGAGGGAGGGAAGGAGGGAGGGAAGGAGACACAGAGATGGAGAAAGAGGAAAGGAGAGGGGAGGAGAGAGAAGGGGAGAGGAGGGCAGGGGAGAGGAGAAAGAGAAAGAAGAGAGAAAGAGAGAAAAGAGGCCCACCGAGCCTCAAGGATGACATCACGGCTCAGAGTACTGACCCACAGTGCTAAAGAAGACCGTACTGAAGACACAGTGTGGGAATTGTGCCTGTTCTGACAAGCCTTCCCACCCCCCACGTTCCAGTGGAGCACACAGGGAGTACAATGTAATAGCCAAAATAGCAGAGCAATGACGTCCTCTAGGAATCCTGAAACTAGACTTCGGAATCGAACTGGAAATCCAATTGGAAAATGTTCCAAAGGGCCAACAGACAGAAGTGAAGCTATCTATAGGCCATTTCCCCCTTTTTTTTCTCTGTCTCTTTTTCTTTCTCTTTTCCTTATGTCTATCCATATAAGATAGGCAGGATAACCAACCCTGAGGAGAAAACCATGGGGAGGCATAGGAGAGAGGTGATGGGAGAATGGGATGGGGAACCAACAAGCCTAGTGACACAGGAACAACAAGAGATCTAAAATCAATGGGGAGGAGGAATTAGAATGCCTGACGGGGTTCGATCAAGCGCAAAATTGCTGAGAGAAAGTACTGAGAGTTAAATAAAATTTTAAAATGATAGTGGGGCAGGGGAAAAGTAAAAGGAAATAGAGGAAATTACTGGATGTCAAGAGGGATTCATAGAGGTATACATATATGCATATATAAATATATCAATATGTAATGTTAGAGATATAAGCCTATGCACATATATTTAAATGTTAGGCATTAAGGTAGACATTGAGTCTCTATTCTAGTACTATCTCAATGCAAGAACACTTTGTTCAAATAAGCTGCTCATCTTCCTGACAGTATTGCGGGATCAAAAGGGATATATAAGCAGAAGAAAGTTGATGGTTCCTGGCTATTGGAAGATATAGCAGCTGGGTCTTAAAGATTTGAAGTTAAACAAGCTGTCATCTATCTGGGAAACAGTAAATTCCATATGGAAGGAGCACACCAGCCTGTGTGATTATGAGAAAAATATTTGTAGAGGACTGCTAAAAATCAAGACAAGGGATTCTCTTTTCAAAATGTCATATTGATTCAAAAGAGTAATGTTATTATATTTAAAATATTAAGGATACCTTAAAATATTGTTTAGGGGCAGGATTATTTTTTAAAGCTAGCAAATTCATATTGAGTCATATGAAAAACAAACATTCATCTAGAGACTCTAGAAAAATACATAGAGGGGATATACAAATCAAAAGTAATTATTATCATTCAGCATATTAAGAACAAAAATAAAATAAATAATCTATATAATTCTTACATAATTTAGCTAGTGAAAAAAATGCATGTCAGTTTTTAACAATAAGTCAACATTGGTGAATTTATTGAAAAAGTATCATTTCCTTTCCTAAATCATCATACATTGCAAAAGAGCAATTAGACACACTATAAGAAATATTTTAAGATATGCTATTCTTTGATCTAGGAATCCTATTTTAAACATTAAACATACTAAACTGCTTTTATGGATATATGGATAAAATGCTCTCATAATCTAATACTTATATTTGATCCAGAGTCAAAATAAATATTTCAAACTTAGCATCATTGATTAAATTATAGTGACTCATTCTAACTCAGCAATCTATAACAGAATGAAACATTTCCTGCGTTATCTTCACCATTGTTCTTTGCATGAGTCCATGGATTCAGCCACTCTGTCAATCTCTCTTACTGAATTTCATCCTCTTTTTCAATGTCCTGCTACTTTACCAAGCAAGAAGTACTAGGAGAGACAGGTCTCTCCTGGCAACATGAACATAATACATGAGTCTTGCCATCCTTGCAACTAAAGATAATTGTGGTTGTACTTCTTCCAAGACAGAAAAATATATAGTGAATAGGGCAATGTAGATAAAATGCTTTTCCTACCTTCTGTGATGATATTGTTATTAATTTCGAAAAGTCAGAAGTTTCTGTGATTATTTTCTTAGATTTTTTTTTACAATTATCTGTATTTTAAAAGGTTAGGCATTTTCTTGGAGTGTTCCTAATATGTGGTGGATAATTCCCCTTAATTTTGGCTCATGTAACAAATTCTTGTGTAATACTAAAATAAGAAACTTTATAAAAAGAGATTAAATGTAAAACCATATTCTGAAAATACATCCATTAGCCCCAAGCATATATATATACATATACATATATACATACATATATAAATTTAGGAAAATGAATGACTTAATCATTGAAAAGAAAACTTTAAAATAAAAATAATAAGTGATTGTATACGCTAAAGTAAACCACAGTCATTTATAACTCTGGGACAAGCAGACGGATTTTGTACTCCCATTTAATTTTAGCCCCAATTCAAGGAAATTTAGTTTTTATAACATGGCTGGCATGATACAAGCCTACATGGAGAGATCACTGAGGGCAAAGAAGAAAGTAGATAGTTCCTGGATATCAATTGGTAATGTCTGGTCTCAACGGCTTATATTCACACACACAAGCCTAAGTGCACATGGAAGAAGCACACCAGCCTCTGTGAGCCAGTGAAGACAATAGCAAAATCTAAATATGATGAAGGGAAATTTATTGGGGGGGGTGCATCACTGCCCTCTGGTGGTCATGCGAGCTACTCAGCACTGCTCCTGAGAGCCGCTGCTGGATTTGAACCGCCAAACCCGTGGGCCGCAGTCCCACACTCAACCACTTAAATCTCTGGGGCTCAGCCCTGAAGGGAAATTTATAAGAGCTTCGATTGTGAAATTTTAGTGGGTAGAAGTCTCTGGCAGACAGGGGAGTCCAAGATCCATCCTTAGAGACTTTAGTCTTATTTAGACTGCAAGAGACCCCCTCTGGCCACCACCCTGGGATCCAAACAGGTTTACTATCAGACAGATGTTGTAAACTTGAATATAGTGGATGCAACTACAGTGTTGTATGATACCTGGTCATTTGACTGCTTCCTTGACTCAACCTGAATTGGCTCTAAGTTTAAACATTTCTTGCTTGTGCCAATATATCCTAAGAAGAAGTAACCAATGCAAGTGATCTATGATAGATAGTTGAAAACACACGCAGACTGAACAAATGCAGGAGAGAAAGTAGCAGTATTCTCATGGATATATATTTGGCAGAGAATATATGTACTTATCTATTTATTTTTGCTGCAAATATAGTAATGTAAGTGGTGGTACAAACGGTAGCCTAAGTAAGTTATGAAAACATTAGAGCAACTAAACATTCCGAGGCAATGTGTGTTCATAATCTGCTGAACCCAATAACACAATAACAATATCAGTGACACTTGTATATGTATGCATATAGAAAGAGACCTATTTCTAGAGATGGCTTACACAATTGTAAAAGTGAGTTAGTCTAGTCCAGTTCAAGTGTGTGGATCATATTTAAGGTAGTGGCTTTCCTGACTCATATAGCTGACTCATATTCCTGTGTCTGAAGGACAGGAACCATGAAAATGAGACAGGAAGCCGTAGACCAATGGGTGCAGAATTGAATGAATTTGAAGCTGACTATGTGAATCTCAAGTCACCTTAATGAATTGAAGGTTAGAGTCCTCTGCTAACTCCTGAATTTAGCAGGAGCTGAACTACCCAGATGCCGTATCCAAACTGAACAGAGGAAGTGAGCTCGCTTTCATATGGTGTCAATTCATAGTGTAATAGACCACACCCTGAAGGAAACCTTCCTCAACTGAATCAAGGCTGTGATCAGATTCTTCATCTAATTGCTTGGCTATTTCTCATTATAGAGTCATGGGATTCCCTGTATTATCTTACAATTGATGAAACTGTCACATTAGATAAATGTGCAAGATACGTTATACCAGATTTTAGCAGTCTAGGGTTATGTAGCCTTGCATGGGCCAGGATTCTCCAAATATATGAATGAACATACAGTCTCAACTCCCCAATATTTGAGTCATAATAAACTATAGACAGTCTTGAGAAGAATGGAAATTTGAGAAAAATTCATTGTGCAAATGCCTCTCTGGAAATACAGTGAGAATGCTCTTTAGAAAAAAAGGTAGCAAGAGTTTTTCTCAAGTTCTTTGGCCATGTTATTAGGATACCCCAGTCCCTGTAAAAGGACATCATGCTTGATTGAAGTAGAAAGGTAGTGAGAAAAAGAAGACCCTTGAAGAGTTGAGTTGGACAAAGCCATAAAGCAATGGATAAAGCCATAAAGTCCAAGCTAAGAAGTGTAAGGAGGCCAAAGAATTGGTCAGTTTTCTTCTTTTTCATACCTACAGTTACTATTCATAGCCATTCAATAGTCCCTAAAAACATGGCCTTGATCAAATTATTCTCCTTCATCTTTTGAAATACCTATATTGTGCTCCATGTTTGTATTACAATTTAAATATTACTATACTAATCTTATCTTGTTAATACATGTATCTTAGCAATTATTGTAATATAATTTTGATAATACAATAAAAGTACCATTATTGAATCTATATCTTGAGATAATCGATAAAAAACTCACCAATTATTTGTACTTTGAACCACTGAACACTATGACATACTGGTCCATTTTGCAAATATTAAAACAATATATTAGGATATTTGACCTAATTTATTCTAAGAGTATCCACTAGGTCAATGGTGTGCTTCAGTGAGCTTCCACCAGCTGATAAGAAATGATGCTAAATTCTCAGGAATGTTGTGAACAGACTGGTAAACGACTGGTAGCTTGGAAATGGTTGTGATGACAGAATTTGTATCATAGAAAGAATTAAACACTATAACTCAGAGCTTTCAGAGATCTTATTAGGACATCACTGTTCATCAAGAAATTTTTAACAAGTTGGAATGCATATTTCATGCATTTTATTAAAGAGCCATGCTTTTGTTAAATGTGTGCAATGGGTTAACAAATGGACTTCCATTTGTTAGTAATTTATCATGTATTAATGTAGCATTATAAGATTGATAAAATTAAAATTATATTTTAGAGTATTTTATAATAAATCATGCTTATGTTTATTAATTAGCAATCCATGATTGACAAGTGAGGGAATGGTTGTCTTCTTTTACAGCCCCCAAAGATGTCCTATGTTTACATAAGTAGAACATCACTAGAATTCTCTCTGGATTCTTTGATAGTCTAGTAAAAAGTTTGCTTTTGAGAGAAAGATATGCGTTTTTTAGTTAACATAGAGCTGGATCTGCCTCATATTGACCCTGGGTACAAATGCTACGTGATGCTTTGTCATCATGAGGATCCATTGCATGATCCCAGTGTGCTAATCAATCTCACAGAGGGTCCCCTTCTTTTTCACCAGCCTGTACCTTACCAAGCATAATTCTATGCAGGGCAGAATCATCTCTAGAAGTTTTAGGTGTTTTATACATTCACAATGAGGCTTAGAAACAGACAATCAGATTGCTATCAAAATAATCCCCTTAATAGATAAGAAGGTCCTCATTATGCAGTGCCAAAGTGGCTTTTAAATGTTATTGTTAGTAATTGAAGAAAACCTGATAACATAGGCAAAAATCCATATGAGAATTTTGAGTGCTCTGTAAAAAAATTGTTCCTATAAAATTCTTATATGAATTCATACCAACGTACCTGAGTGTCTTCTTTTTTATTAGTACTCTCCTTGAGAGCACTGTACCATTTCTAATTATTTGATGAGGGTAATGAAGTGAATTCATCTTCAAATTTTTAGAGGCATATGAATTTACGCCCAATTGGAAGCATTTCTGTCCTATGAATATCTACTCTTTTCATGCTATTTTTTCCTCCATCTGTCCAAATATTCAAAATGTGAGGATATATTTGATGGTATCCAAATGGGATTTTCTTTTTCTTTATTTTATTTTTTGCAAAATGGATTACTGTAAGGAAAGACCATTCTATGATGAGATTTTAATTTGTTTTTGAGAGCTATCCTAAAAATAAAGTTTAAGATCTAGAACATTATTTTAGTACTTTATTATTTTAGTACTTTTATTTTATTTTAGATATTTAATAAATATCACTGATTGTTATTATTTTTTAAACACCAAAACCCGTTATGCTATTTTAACCTTGAAGCCAAAGATATTGTTAGGTTGGTATTAAATCTATGACCATGGCATAGAAAAGCAAATTCTCCTCACTCTCTGCCATATATATATATATATATATATATATATATATATACATACCTACACACATATGTGTGTGTATATTCATGTAAAGATTCATGTAAAGTTGCCAAGAAGCAAAAGGGATATATATATATATATATATATATACACATTTATATATATAACTTAAATCCTAATGCTTTCAAGTCAATCAATGTAAAAATAGACAATATTAGCTTTTTTCTGTTAATTTAGTTACTCCTGTATATTTTTTGTGGGCAAACAATGAAACTTTCTATTCCTGTAAATAATTACCATCTCAGAAACCACCAGAGAAAGTTCTACCCTGATGCACAGTGGATGTGAGCCAATATTGACTTGATGACTGTGAGTTTGTTCATTTGATTTTACATATTAGTTTGAGATATTAAAAATAGAACCACAACATTTTCCATGAAGTTGACTGTGTCTCACAGGATACAAAGTCTGTAAAACCAAGGAGACATCTGAGGGACAGTACAAGAAAATCCTGACAGAGCAAGAAAAAACTTTTGACCATTGTAAGGTACAAAATAACAATGACAATAATATATAAGTGATAAAGGATAATGAGGGAGGGGGAAATGAGAAGCTGATACTAAAGGCTCAAGTAGAAAGAAAATGTTTCGCAAATGAGGATGGCAACACATGTATATATGTGCTTTATACAACTGATGTGTGGATTATTATAAGATCTATTGTGGTAGTCATGTGCTTATGTTAATTTTATAATTGAAATGTAGGTGTGGAGTCTGGCCTGTTAATAAGGAGAAAGCCATTAAGTAACTGATGAGGCCTCTGTGTGGGCATGGCTTTCACCTGAGACTCCTGGGAAATCTCGCAGTATTTCCCTCGTGATGATGAGAAGCTATTTACCCCAGTTATTGGGAGTTAGTTTCAGAGACGATTAATCATGGACAAGCTGGCAGTGTTCGAGAAGCTGGAGAAACCGGCGGGGAAACCACACAGCTTTGCCCTGATGGAGCCAGACCTCTGAAGCTGGGTGGCCAGATGGAGACCTCTGCCAGCGATGAGTTGCTTCTGCTATTGATGAGCCCTGAGTCCTGGAGGTGAGGTTCCCTGCCAGCACTGGGATTCTGCATCCACTGACCTGTGACTTCATGAGTCGGAAGAAGACTTTGTAGACTGATTTCAGGCATATGGGTTAATACTGAACTTACGACTTTGAACTGGACTGGGATGCTTTCTCCATGTCCCATTCCTTTTGTACATAAACCTTTTTCCTTAAACCTATATGCATGTCTCTGAAATTTGTTCCTCTAGTCTACCCGGACAAACTCATCTATAAAATAATTGACAAAAAAGATGAAAATTTAAACATAAAAGGAGAAAAGAAAAAGAAATTAGAATCACAGAGCAGGCCCTGAGGTAAGGGTCTTTCCCAAACTGGGACATGGTAGTAGGGGTCACAAGTGTCCTAGAGATAGGTGGTATTTACACACTAAATCACATATCTCCAAGAGCCATGATAGAAGCTTTTAAGACTAAACAAGGACTGAAAAGGGAACGCTCCCCAGTTCTGAGATAGCCTCTCCTTGTCTCAGAAAAATACAAATGATTCCTCTCCTAAGTGAACATACGTACTTTTTAGAATAAAATAAAAAGCCTTGCTTTGTAACACCTCTGGGTCTTTTCCATTTCACAACGGTAAATTATTCCTGCTATTTTGGATGGTACCTTTTCTTTAAATTAATTCTTGACTGAGTGAAATGTTGCATTTGTGTGACCACTGCGTTCAAGCCACGGACCTCTGGATTCTTCGATGCTGTTGCCACCGTTGTTATTATAGCTCACTATAGAAATCCATTGTGTCAATCCACCTTGAAGAAGCGCTTCTTCTGTTTTCCAAGCACTCTACCCAGCAAGTGTTCTCCTTGGATTTGTCCCTCTTGGTAGCATGTACAAAGTATGTGGTAAAAAGTATAAGAAAGAGGTGTTAATCAACCCAGGGGCAAAGGAACAAGAAGTGATACAAAATCAGTGGCAAGAAGGGTATAAGAGGTCTGGTCGTGGTAGTCTTTCCTCAAGGACAGTGTAACCAAGAGGAATTACTGAAACCCAAATAAAAGCTGAGCATGATAGTGGGACAAGAGGAAAGTACAAGGAGATAGAGGAAAGAAGTAGGAGGTAAAGGGCATTATAGAGGTCTAAATACAGGCATATATACTTATATATGCTTATGCAGGTAAATATATTTATATATGATAGGGAAATAAATATATGGACATCTTTTTATAGGTTTAGTGTTAAGGTGGCAGATGGACATTAGGCCTCCAATCAAGTCCTCCCTCAACGAATACTTTGTTCTATTAAACTGACATTCATGATGTTCACCTTCCCACCATGGTCACTAAAGACAAATGCAAGCATAAGCAAATGGGAAGAAAGCTGATGGTGCTTGTCTATCAAAAGGAATAACTTCTGGAGATTTAAAAGCTTCAAGGTAAACAAGCATTTATTCTAGCTCAGAAGCAGCAAAGACCACAGGAAGAAACACAACCTACGTGATCATGAGATGTCAAACAAAACATCATATCATTGTGAATGAAGAGGAGTGTAAATGTAGGCCACTGGACATTCCCATACAGAGGGCTTGTGGGGAGGTGACGATCCAGTCAGGGACAGTGTAGCAACAATGAAACATACAATTTTCCCCTAGTTCTTTAATGCCCCCCTTCCCCAACTATCATGATCCCAATTGACTGGAGAATGTACCCTGTTTCAGATAGAAACTGGAAACATGGGGAATGCAGGACAGATGAACCATTCAGGACAAGTCCTGAGGGTGGTGATACCAGGAGGGTAGAGGGAAATTGGGATAGAAATGGGGAGCCAACCGTAAGGATCCACATATTAAACTGTCTTTGGGGGAACAGTAAACAGAAAAGTGGATGAGGAGAGACATTGATCAATGTAAGATGTGGAAAAATAATGATTTATAAATTATCATGGGGGAGGGAGAGAGAATGGAGGAGAGAGAGGAAAAATGAGGAGCTGATACTGGGACCTCAAGTAGAAGGCAAATATTTTGAGAATGATGAGGACAATGAATATGCAAATGTGTTTGACATATGAATGCATGTATGGATTGTGATAAGAGTTACATGAGCCCCTAATAAATGATTAAGAAAAAAAAAAGGAAAAAGTATAGTCATGTCAATCTATAAAGGACACTTTGTACTTTTTTCTAAGACATATTTGTTCATTCTTCTCATAGTCCATGGTATATTAACTGTTTTTACCTAAGGTTCATATGCATCTAAAACAATTGAAGTACTATGGATTATGTCAGGTGGACCTTAATCTTTGATGTGATATCTTTACTCATTGACTTTAAGGAGCTCTTTGAAAACATCTACTTACTGCAATGCATTCTTTGATGTCTTGACTGTGGCTTCCATTAGTATTAACTGAGGATCCATGAAAAATTATATCTTTGACAAGTACAATGTTTTTTATATTTACCATGATTCTGTTTATTGGTCCAAATTTGAGTATTTCTGTTTTCTTTACAATAAGTGTAATCCACACTAAACATGATAGCCTTTGCTCTTTAACTGCTTCAATTCTTGAATTTCAGCTAGTTAAAAACAAAACCCCATTCATCACCATCAAGTCAATGCTGACTCACAGCGACACGTGGTGGGTTTCCAAAATGGTAACTGTTTACAGGAGTAGAATTCCCAGGCTTTCTCCTGAGAGCTGTCAGTGGATTCAAATGGTCTACTATGCAGATCACAGTCCAATGGACAACCGGAACACTGCCAGAGATCTCAGCCTGTGTTACTTGTTAATGAGCCTTCCTACAATTGTGATTCCAAATTCTTCTTCGTGTAGTTCAGCTTCTTGGATTATTTTCTCAGTCTACAGATTGAATAAGGTCCAAAAATAGTTCTTCTGACAATATTATAGAATTTTATACTTGTATCTGCAGAAGACATATTTAAATATCTTCCCTCTGCCAGATCTAGAAATTAATCCTACACAATGTTTTTGCATTTTAAGTGTTTTTTTTCTTAATGATGTCATTTGATCATCACTCTGAGTCTTGATTTAAAGTTATCTGTATTATATATTTTAATCAGATAAGAACAAACAGCATGTTGCAAGTCCTGTTCACACAGAGACATTCATCACATTTCACGAGAGCTCCAAGCATCATTTTATCTCAGTTCTCCAAAAGGAGGGACAGACAAGGATTAACCTTACTGATGATTATATTATAATTTTATAAAAGTACAACTCATGGCCAGATTCAGACATATAATCAGGAGTCATTTCTATGCATTCCTCAAAATGTACAACATTACTACCTTGTTCCAGAAAGCCTATTCAAATCCATATAGTTACATTTTACATAAGCAGTTTAAGAAAGACAAAAGAAAGCTATAACATTTGAAAAATAAATGCACGATCACATATTTTATTCACTTTCATAATGCAAGATACTATCTTATTGCACTCTCTGGATATCATTTCCTCTTGATTGTTATCTGATTTAATATATTATATTCTCACAACTCAAATAAATTAATTATTTTTATGATGTCTCATGAATGTACCTGGAATTAGAAGCTGAGTTAGATTACCAAAAAGAAGAAGAAATGTATTATTTTTGCACTATATTACAAAAACATGACCCCTTTAGGAATAACACATTGAAAAGCACAACATAAAGGTGGTAAAACATTTCAGCATGTAACAATCACATTAATTATCTTTCTCACTTTTACTACTAGGTTTGGAAACATATTTTCATAAAATGTTTCCCACAGGTGCATTCAGGCTTCCCATGAATAACTTGGTGTTATAATAGCAGTATAGTACAGTTTATATGTGGGATTCTAGGTAGCCTAAATAGTAGTTTTATATGATGCTTTGATAAAATGATCATCTTATATTGTGAAATGGATTATTTAAAATTATTATCAAAAACAAATAAAATTTCTATCACTATTTTAATTTGTTAAAATATATATAATATTAAGGGGCAAGTTCCAATCCCAACTACATGTACAGACTCCCCTATCCCTCCAAATAATTCACTTCAGAGGACAGCACTGAAGCAACACCTCAGGGAGAGGGATCTGTCTGATCAGAGCACAACAAAGCAAGCAATGGGGGAAGGAGAGAGAGTGGAGCACTTCCTAGCCTACCAAGCTTTGAGGACAATATTCCTGCTCAGAGCAGCTAATAACAAAGAGAGGTCCAGAGGGCCAGCCCCATCATGAGACACAATGTCTCTCACTGACCCATAGCATTCTGGAGGACAATACTGGACATACACAAGGGGAACAGAGCAAAAAAAATCCCAGGGGAATACCAAAAATAGACTTCAGAGCCAGAACATGACACGCCATCAGACTTGATCAGAAAACACTCATAGCAGTTAAAAAAAAACAAACCCTGAAATATTTATAGACTTTTCTCTCTTTTTTGTCCTTGACTTTCTTTTCTTTTGTTGCTTTGTTTGCTCTGTCCTGTTTTTGTGCATATTTTTTGGGGGGGCATCACTGCCCTCTGGTAGTGGGAGTAGGAGACCCAGCCTTGCTGCTGAATTCGAACCTCTAACCTAGTGGGCCACAATCCCGCGCACAACCACTACACCACCAAGGCTTAGCCCCTGTTTTTGTGCATATTATTTCCTCATTTCTATCTAGATAAGATAAGTGGGATAAACAATTCAGAGAGCAAACAACAGGACCACCAGTTCTGGGGGGACATGAGAGAGGGAGAAAGGAAGTGAGTGTTAACAAACCCAGGGACAAGGGAACAAGTGATCCAAAATCAATGGGAATGCGGATATAAGAGACCTGGTAGGACTTGATCAAGGTCATTGTAAGTGAGAAGAATTACTGAAACCAAAATAAAGACTCAGCATGATACTGGAACAAGAGGAAAGTAATAGGAAATAGAGGAAAGAACTAAGAGGCAAAGGATATTTATAGAGGTCTAAATAAAGGCATGTGTATATGCAAACATATATGTTGGGGAAATAATTTAATGTACATATATTCACAGTTTTAGTGTTAAGGTACCCCTTGAGTGCAAAAACACTTTGTTCTAATAATCTAACATTCTGTGGCCCTCACCTTCCTGATATGATATCTGAAGACAAAATGGGTGCATAAGTAAATGTGAAGAAAGTAGATGGTGCCCATCTATCCAAAAAAAAAGTCTGGGGTCTTAACTGCTTAAAGAAAATCAAGTGGCCATCTACCTGAGAAGCAAAAAAACTCATATAGAAGAAGCACACCAGCCTGTGTAATCATGAGGTGTTGATGGGATCAGATATCAGGCATCAATGACCCAGAACAAAAAATCATATCATTGTGAATGAGTGAGTGTGCAATAGAGATCCAAAACCCATCTGTAGGCAATGGCATGTCCTTATAGAAGGTTCGTGTATAAGAGACAGGCCGGTCAGGTTTCAATTTAGCACTGATGAAACATACAACTTTCCTCTATTTCTTTAATTCTTCCTCCCCACCCCACTCCCACCCCCCAATATCATGCCCCCAATTCTACCTTACAAAGCTTTCTAGAACATAGGATGTACAAGAACACAGATAAGAACTGGAAACAGGGGATCCAGGTCCAATATTGAGAATAGCCGTATCAGGAGGGTAAGGTTAAGGAGGTGGGAGAGAGGCAGAACCAAGTACAATGTTCTACATATAACTTACTCCTAGGGGATGCACAGCAGAAAAATGGGTAAAGGGAGAAATCGGTCAGTGTGGCACATGAAAAATTAATATTTTATAAATTAACAAGGATTCATGAAGGCGAAAGGCTGGGGGAGGGAAGGGAAAAATGAGAAGCTGATACCAAAGGCTCTAGTAAAAAGATGTTTTAAAAATGATGATGGCAACAAATGTACAAATGTGCTTGACACAACGGATGGATTGTGATAAGCATTCTATGAGCCCCAATATAATTATATATATATACTCATATATATATATATATAATCTGTGTTAATTTGTACTTCAAAAAAGGTTGATTGCATAATGCAATAATGTAGCTCAACAATCATCATATATTTTTGACATAAACTAGGGTGTTTATACATACAAAGAATATTCATTTTTGGAGCTAGGTGTTAGAGAGTAAATAGGACAGCTACTAAACCTTTTCTCTTGTAGTTAATATCTAATAAACTTATTTATCGTCACATATACCTTGGAACAAAATTTCCAATATACTCACCAAATTTATAGAAAGCTAAATTTATTCAAAATAATTTTTCTGGTAGATTATCTTAATAAAAATGCAAAGATTTTTTAAATCATTTTACTGGGCTCTCATATAACACCATCTATCTAGCTTTTGTGTCCAGAAAATTTGTACATATGCTGCTATCATTATTTTCACAACATTTTCTTTCTCCTTGAGTCTTTGGTTTTAGCTCATTTTCCCCATCCTTCACCTTCTCATCCTCAGGAATGCTTGATAATTTTTTTTTCATGTCTTACACTGACCGATCTTTCTCTTCCCCCACTTTTCTGTTGTTTGTCCCCATGTACGGAGGTTGCATGTCAATCATCGTGATTGGTTTCTCCTCTCTCTGTCCATCACCTTTCCCTCACCCTCCTGGTTTCACACTCATAATTGGTCCTCAGGGGGTTTACCTCTTCTGCATTCCCTGTGATTCAGGCTCACATGTTTTATTCTAGTCAGATTTGTAAAGTAGAATCAGGGTCATGATAGTGAGGGGAGGAAGGGGGAGGCATTAAAGAGTTAGAGGAAAGTTGTATGTTGCATTGGTGCTCCACTTTACCTTTACTGGCTATTCTCCTCCTTGTGAGGGGATGTCCAGTTGTCTACAGATGGATTGTGGGTCTCCACTCTGCATTCTTATTGACATTGATATGATTTTCTTGATCTGGGTCCTTGATGCCTGATACAGAATCCCATCTACATCTCATGTGCTTCTTCCATGTGTGTTTTGTTGTTTCTCAGCTAGGTGGTCACTTGTGTATCTTCATGCCTTTAAGGAATCAAATGCTATATATTTTGAAAGCTGAGCACCATCTACTTTCTTCACCACATTTACTTATGTACCCATTTTGTCTTCAGCAATCTTGTTGGGAAAGTGAGCATCACAGAATTCCAGATTATTAGAACAATTTTTTCTTGAATTGAGGGAGTACTTGAGTAGTGACCCAATGTCCTTCTGTTATTTTTATACTTAACATATAAATATATATATATACATAGATTTATTCCCCTATTGTTATATATGAATGCATTTACATATGTACATGCCAGTATTTAGACCTCTATAAATGTCTTTTGCCTCCTTTTTCATTCTTCTATTTCTTTTTACACTCCTATTTCCCCTCCATCAAATTCAACCTTCATTTGACTGCCAGTGATTTCTCTTGGCTTTATTAGCTTTGATCAAGTCCCAAAAGACAACCTATGTCCTCTTTGTCATCAGTTTTGGATCACTTGTTTTTCCTTGTCCCTGGGTTGGTTGACACCTACCTCTGTCTTTTTCCCACCTTCCCCTTCTTCCCTGTCCCCCTTGTTGTTTCCTCTAGATTTTTTTATCCTTCTTATTAAATCTAGATAAACATACAGAGACAAAAGCAAGACAAAGCAAACTGAAACAATGGAAGAACACCAAAAACCAAAAAAGCACCACCAAGAAAGCAATGACAAAAAAAGAGAAAAGCCCATAAATAGTTCCAGGTCTGTTTATTGACCTATGGGAGTGTTTTCTGTTGAGTCTGATGGGGTGCCACACTTTTACCCAAAGTCTGTTTTTGATATTCCCTGGGGACTTCAATGCTTTGCTCCCCTTACTGCTCTGTGGCATACCCTTAGCATTTCACTCTAGTGTGGTGGGGTCAGATGGGGCCCAATTCCTACACTGTGCCTCCAGTATTGATCCCCATAGTGCTATGGGTCAGTGAGGGACATCCTCTCTCATAGTGGGGCTGATGACATAGTATTCTCTGTGAAAAAAAAAATGGAAAGATTTAGCATAATTTACATAAGGATTTCAATTCTTCAAATTATGTTTTATTTTCTGCAAGGTTTTGTTTTGCTGTTGGTAGTTCTAGATAAGAATGCCATCACAACATAGATTGTTTATATATGCAATGATACTTTTATTGCATGTTAGATGCTTCTCCATTTATGAAAAGCATAATTAAAAGCATTAAGTTGACAAAAGTCACACAAATCCTAATGGAGCTAACAAAAATATTGCAAAGTTATTATATCATCCAAACATTTGCGCTATTTAATTCAAATATAAAATTCAAATCTAATGAGATGCAAAAGCTATAGTTTGATATTTTTTTTCTATTTTATGATTTTTAAATAGAATGTCATTCTCCTCCTGTTTCTTAGAAATATGTATTTCAGAAGAGGCTATCACTCAAGATTACACCATACAATTTATTCGTCTATTGTTTCATCTTTGAAAGCACTGTATTTTTTTAAGTTTATTTTGCCATTCTAAGTTTTATATATTGAGTCGTGGAGCCCTGGTGTCTGAGTGATTAAGCAGCTCAGCTGCTAACTAAAAGTCAGCATTTAGACATACCAGCAACTTTGCCGTAGGAAAGTGTAACAGTGTGCATTCTGGAAGATTTAGATCCATGGAAATGTTATAGAGAAGCTCTTTTCTAACCTAAAAATGCACTGAGTAAGAATCGACTTGGTAACACAAAGCAATAGCAGCACTGTATGAAGCTTCGTCATGAAGCATCAGTATCAGATTTTCTATTCATATAGGCATGGGTGTATTAAAGCAAATGTTGCCATAGATCTTTCTAATAAATGGGCGATGTAGACAAGTTCTCTCAGTAGTATATTTGTGTTTGTCTCATAAGGTGCTTTTCAAAAAGTAAAGATCTGTTCAAAAGGAGTGACTTCCAAGGAGCTCTGTTGTACCACAAAATCCCAGGAAAAAAAGGCCTGGACTATTCCTCAGAAATCCAACAGGTCAATCTTGATAGATTTTCCTAGAAGAGTGTCCCAAGATCACAAGTGTATTATAGGAAAATATTTTTTTAAGAAAAACATTTTAAGAAAATAGAAAACAACATCGATAAGACAAAACCAGGTAAATTGCACTTGTTTTGTTTGTTTATCCATTATGACAATATATCTGCTCATTCTTTGAGAGTAACTAGCTTATCCTACAAGAATTTAGTTGGAAAAATGAGTCCCATTCACCTGACAGACATGTTAGTTCCCAAAATTCTAAGAACATTTCAAAGTAATAAAATCTAAGTCCATCAAAGATGTCAAAGGTGACATTTTTAAAAGAGAATAAGTAGTTGGTTTCTTTGGAGTAGAATTGTTGTTGTTGTTGCCAGAGGTCATAGATTGACTCCCATGTATCGCAGCACCAGTTACAGGTAGAAGATGACATGATCTGCCTGGTGGCAGCCTCACAGCTGCTCTTATCTTTGAACCCCTGGATGCAGTCACTGCAAAGTTCCATCTCATTGTGAGCCTTCCTCTTTTCCTCTGTCCTTCTTCCACAGCAAGCACGACTTCCTTCTCTAGGGACTGCTGTCTTCTGACATTTCCAAACTACCTGAAACAAAGCTTGGTCATTCTTACCTACAAAGAGCATTCTAGCTATACTTCTTCCAACACAAATTTGTTATTTATTTTGTCCATCAGTGGCATGTTCAAAATTCTTTTCTGATATCATAATTAAGATGCATTGATTCTTCTCCAGGAGAAATTAGAAGGGTGGAAACATTACCGTCACAAGTGTATAGGCCTAGATAGAGGACATGATGAGAAACAATAGCTTTACCTTACGATATCTTTATTTATTAGGTTTTCTTATGATTCTTTGGAAACATTTTTGAGATCCATTTATAAATATTAGTATATTTCAGTTGGATATTCAAGGCTCTTCACACCACAATACAGATGAAAAACTAATTTTCCTTCTTTCTTTCTATATTTCCTATCTTTCTGTCTTCCCTCCCAGGCAAATAATATGCAACTTGACAGGGAAATTGGTTAAGAAAGTATTTGCTAAAATTTTCCAATTATTCTCACATGTGTCATTTTTTTCTACTGATCTTTACCTGGACTGGAAAAAAAAATATATGACATACTTGTACTAATGAGTTGCTATTTGCCACAAAGGGATAACTTTATTGTTGATGATGCCTTATATCCCCAACTAGCTAGTTTAGAAGAAATTAAATCACATTCATAGTGTATGCAGGATCTGTAACTGTATGTCAGCTTTCTCTCCCAGGTGATGAGTTGTTCATTCATTCAGTGTGGTTCTGTAGGATGACAGTGGATTACAGGGCAGGACAAGAACAACCAGGCTCAAATTTGGCCTCAGTAAAGCCAAATCCTTGATAAACAGTTCAGATATTATCATTGTTGTAAAGTCACGGGAGCCATGTTTCAACTTCTTTAACTTCCCTATTGCCAAAAGACATGGGACATACTCCATCCCACTAACTTATTCTGACACTATTCTGCATCTATGCTTGGTGCAATAATTCTTGGCAATGGCCATGGCAAATTCACAGACGATACTCATAAGTATGTCTTATTAGGGAGTGCATGGATTGCCACAATCAAAATCAATAAACCAATAAAAACACAATCATTGGTCTATAGCAACACCTCTCCACAGCCAATAGCCAAGTCTTTCTCTTTGGTCTTCAAACTCTCAGCCATGTAGTTCTTTGATCTCTGCCTTCATTGACTGGGAAACCTGTCTCTATGCCTCACAGTTCTGTAACCCCCATGCTACTTCTCAATTCTGTCTCATGTTTCCATTCAATGGCTCATGGTCTGGCTCCTTTACTCTGTCCCATAGTCTCTGTGCCACAGTCTCTGGGGCCTCTGCCACTTCATACAGAGTCCAGGATCTGCTCCAATTCCTGAGGTCCTGAGATTTATTTGCTTGTCCAAGATGACTCTTAAACATAGAGTAGTGACTGATGGAGGTGTAGTTTTTTGAGTTTCAGCAGACTACGAAGGAAACTAAGAGTGTGACTTGTTTCATATTCTCTGTTAAATCAGTCTTGATCCCATTTCAATCTTGTCCTGATCAGCATAGCAGAAAACTCCTTACAAAATAGGATTATATCCACAGGCTGAGAATCCAGAATTATAATTTAACACATAAAGAATTATGGCTGGAAGAGCTATATTAATTGGCTACATTTCAGTGATTTGTGGACAAATTAATGTCCTGTTTTGAAAAAGAGAGGAGGCACAAATAAAAATTTGGTCAAGGAAAAGCCTACCAAGATCATTTGTCTGTGAAAGATTAGGTCACTTTAAGAAAACATAGCTGGCGTCATTCACTCTTCAGTTGGAAAAACTCATAGCCGGAGCCTGTTCTATATCTAGCACTGGCCTAACTGGTGTCATACTGCCTTATGAAAGTCCTGATCGCATAAAATTTACATTTTAGTGTAGGGTCACAGGTAGAAAACAATCACACTTAAAACATGTGAGGGAGTGATAAAGGTGAAGGAAATAAATAAAGCAGACTAAAGAGAAAGGCACATCCAATTAGATAAAGCAAATGAAAATGATCTTTTGAATTAGGTAAAATATGACCAGTAACCTCAATAAGTATTTATGAGTAAAGTACTTCTAAGGGATGCATGCGCACATGTGCATGCACACACAAAGAAAAAAAAAACAAACAAAAAACCCAGAGAATTTCAAGATTCCAGGCCAGGAAGATTCCTGAATTGTTGGATAACAGCAAACTGGTAACTATGCCTAGAACAAAATGAAACCAGGACGACTGGTCTACATAAGATTAGAAAATTGAGCATGTTAAGAATCACAATTAAGTAAAATGAAAATAATTAAGTTCTTCTTTAGGCACTCCTTTTAAATAAAAATACCCCTCTGTAGTTAATATTGTAGAGAGAAAACCAAGAAATCAGGATGATGGACCAACCAGATCTAAGTTGTCCAAGTAAGTTATAACAAAATTATTCTGAGAGTTTTGGTCTGGGAATTTTGAAGCACTTACTTAGCTATTCTTCAGCAGAGATATTTATGATACAACTGTTTTCTGAGCAAGAAAATACTGGCTTTGGGGAGAAGAACTGTCAGAAAAGTCCCAAGTCAGAATCAGCAGACAGCTTGTTTCTACAAGGCAGAAGTCAAACACATCCCACCTTCACAGGTCTGCTTTCCTTATCTCTGCTGGATTTGAGAGTTCACAGCAATCGTCACAAAAACTTTTACAGACTATATTCACAGTCACAGTTTATTATAGTAAAAATGTGGACGTAATAGGACATCATTCAGAATGCACCTGAGATTCAATACTGGGAGATTCAGGATGCAACCCAGAGAAAGGTAAAAGGAAAAGATCTGAGAATATCCTCCAAAGGAGAACATGCCTTTCCTTTTGTCAAATAAAGGAAGTTTAACTGAAGCTCAAGCTACAGCAGGTCTTCCTCACGGCAACACAACTCTCCTCCCAGTAAGGCTCACTCTGCCCTCAGGTCCCAGCGGTTAGTCATTGGGCTGTGATCCACCGCTAGCAACAGCGAGGGAGAAACATGTCGCTCTCTACTCCCCAAAACAGTTGTGGTCTGAGAAACTTACAGGGGCATTTCGACCTGCCCTAGAGGCACTGACTTCATGGCACTGAGCTAGGTTTTCCAGTTTAGTTGATATACCACGTGTCAATTAAAAACGAGCACTCTAATCCATTCAGATAATGGTCAAATATTGGGGTGGCGGTGTCAGGCAGTTAGTTTATCCAGAAGTGAATTATAATCTATTTCCTTGCAAGCAGCTAAGGTGGGCAACAAACTGACTACTCATGTGGAAAACTGTGATCTGACCAGTCTCTCTGGAAAACCAACAAAGCCTAAACCAGAAAGATCATATAAGTGAACCCTCAGCACTTTCACAGGGCCAACACTTTAGTTTGAAAAGAAATATATGAGAAAAAAAAATGGAGAAGACAAAGTCTGCTGGAACTGTGGGGGTATAGAGAGAAGAGAGGGAACCCAAAGCAACCAGAGAGCTGAGCCCTGATCCCTGACCATGGCATTGCACGGCTCCAATCCCTGCCCTGTGCTGGCAACAAGCTGTGGCTTCGCTGAGATAAAGCCCCTGTGCCAGCTCCAATCTATCCTAGCTCAGGCTCCAGCAGAGACATTGGCAGACAGTGGCAGGACTAGGGTAAAAAAAAACCCACCAGACTTCACTTCACTGTGACCTTTACTAATGTTAAAGGTTTACACCTATTCTCTTCAGAGAGTGTGACAAAAACAATTACATTGCACATTTGGTGGAACAGCTAATGTGGCGGTCATGTGCTTATTTTAATTTCATGATTGAGATGTAGGGTGGAGTCTAACCTGTTAATCTGGAGATAGCCATTGAGTAGCCAGTGAGGCCTCCGTGTGGACATGACATTCTCCTGAAACTTCTGGAAAATCTCGCGATATTTCCCTCTTGGAGATGAGAAGCTATCTTCTCCAGTTGTTGAGAGTTAGTCTCAGAGACAACAAATTATGGACAAGACAAGATGTCAGTGTCTGAGGAGCTGAAGGAGCCAAAGAAGAAGCCACAAGGCCTTACCCTGATGGAAGCAGACCTCTGAAGTTGGAGAAGCCACGTGGAGACCGCTGCCAGTGCTGAGTTGCTTCTACCACCACTGGGTGCTGTTGGTAGACCCTGAGCCCTGGAAGTGAGGAACCATTGGGAGACCCCTGCCAGCGCCCAGACGCTGTACCCACTGGCCTGTGACTTTGTGAGTTGGAAGGAGACGTTATAGACTGGTTTTGGGCACATGGACTAATATCGGACTTATGACTGAGCTGGACTGGGTTGGAATATTTTCTTAATGTCCTGTTCCTCTTGTATATAAACCATACCCTTGTATCCATATGCATGTCTATGGGTTTGTTTCTCTAGTTTACCCGGACTAACACAGCCAAGTAGGATGGTATCTGGAGATCTGTGTAAGAAATGCAGGTGGAGGTCACAATGAAGAGTGTTTTGGCTCATTGGTTAATCTCAGAATCCTATAGATTAAAGACTGTGTGTTAGTCCCCGTAGACTAGAGGACAAAGATCATAGACCACTTGATGACCTCATTTAGAGGTTCAAAGGAGATAACTAGCTCAATGGAGGCCATAGACACTCACTGTAAGACATTCCTGTTGACAAGCCATATGCAACTACATAGATACAGCTAGAGCCATGGAACTGGAGGAGCAATATGGAGACCCATGTCAGCTCTGAGAGGCTTTCACCACCACTGGATCCCCAAGACGTTCTACACCTAGCCCAAGATCTTCCTGCATTTGGCATTGTTGCATAGCTGCATGAATTTAAAGAGGAATTTATGAACTAATATAGGACATATGGGCTAATATTGGACTTATGAACTTGATCTGGACTGGAATTAGATGGTTCTCAATATATAATTGATATTTTATATAAAGCTCTTCTTACACATTATATATATATGTGTATATATATATATATGAATTTAGAGATGCCTACTGCATCTCTAAGGGACCCTGGTAGTACAGTGGGTTAAGGATTGGGCTAACTACAAGGGGAGCAGTTGAAATTCAACAATGACATCAAGGAAAAAAGAAAAAAACAAAATTTTACTGTTTCAGAAAAGCTAAAATTTTACTGTGGGTAGCTCTACTTTACCATGGAATCTCAGTTGGACTAGGCCAGTGGTCGGCAAACTATGGATCACTAGCCGTATGCAGCTCTCTCAATGTGAATGTGTGACTCTGAAGTCACATTGAAAACATTCGAAGGTTGTTATTTCAGCTCACTGTGATTTCATTTGTTTGGAAAAACATATTTAAAGCTTGTGAGTAATTATAAAGTTGATAGGAGGGACTGGATTGTCTCTTTAGTTTCAAGCATTTGCCAACCCCTGGACTAGGCAGTAGGCTTCTTGAAACTCTAATTGAGCTAAGGGTCATGAGCAGTCTTTTTTTAATAGATGAGATGGTTATATTATCTGTCGTCAATTTGAGAATTAAGAGTAAAACGTGTGGAGTTTATTTAGCCTGTAGGCAAATAAGAATTTATAGATTGGCATCCAACATAGGGACAAAGATCAGATTTATGGACGTTATGGACTGGACTGGGATGTTTCTTAATATACAATTGCTCTTTTACATAAAATCTTCCTTATACACATGAATTTGTTTTTCTAGTCTATCCAGACTAACATAGTACTCATCATCATACTTGATTCTTTTTTTATTTCTAAATTAAATATCTTCAAGTACACACACAAAAATGAGCAATTTCTAAATGTTGCTGTATCCTCTGGTTTTCTATGATCATGATCTAGAGAGTGGAATTGCCCATAGTTATAAATGTCTCCAAATCTGTAAAATGTTAAGGTAGCAGCTTGCCATATCTCTTCTCTATAGGGAGTTTGATGAGAGAAATTGAAGTCATTATGACTAGTAACCCACTACTCAACCAGTGTGCCACCAGGACTCCTTCTTGTGATTGGATGCTAACTTGCATTCAACCCATTCAGCAGCTTGGCAGAAGAAAGACAAGGCAAACTCCTTTTTTGAACTTTACATCCAAGAAAACCTTGTAGAGCAGCCCTTCTTCTTCTATGTTGCATCACGTAGGGTCCCCATGTGTTGGGATCCACCTGAAGGCAGTTACTTTTCTTGCTTTAAAGAAAAAAAAAAGGTTCTCATAAGTGTGAATAATTCTATCAGTAGGCAAGATGGGTCCAGAGATAATGAACTTGTGATCCACATGTTTTGTCACAAGTCAGAATCAACTCTATAGCAATGAACAAAGGCAGCAGCAGCTCGTCGATGGGAATTTACCAGTTCTGTTTGGTCAGTTTATCCAAAGAGTCTACAGGAAAATAAGTGACAGTTGGAAAATAAGTGCTGGTTGGAACACAACCAGCAAAAATAAGTTGAGATAATATTCAAAGGAAAAGGATATAACCAACAGTTTTAAATGCTGATGATCAATTAAGATGAGGAAACAATATTTTCCATTCTGTTTAGTAATATGAAGGTCATTATTGATTCTTGGGGATGCAATGATTTTAGCACAAAATGGAAGACAAGTGGAGATATTGTGCATTGTAAAGTTTTTCTGGAGACAGTTAAAATAAAGAATCCAAGGGCCAGGTAATGCATGTATATATTTTAATAAAGGAGATATTGAAGTCTACTTATTTGTGTTTTATCTACCAACAAATAGACAAGCAAAAAGATGTGCAATATTTTTAAAATTTTGAATAAGCTTGAAATAATGTTTCAAAGGACCTAGAGAAAGGCATGTAGGTTTGAATTTAGAAAGAAGCATGGATAGTGCATTCCTTTTAACTGGAATGCATATTGCACATGTAAAAATGTGAAATTTACCCCAATGAGCATTGCTAATCTTGAGGATTACATAAACAGTACATATTCAAGAAAATATTATAAGAATAAAATCATCTCTACTTAGATATATAGCATGTGGAGAAGTCAAGTTTTATAATGAAATATGTAAAGACCTGGTTTTAGAAAATGATAAAGGAAGAACACATTAGGCAAATTTCATGATGAAAGAGCTGAAGAGAGAAAAAAATACTGAAATCACCATAATGAAGCATTCTAATTGAAAAGTAATGATAAAGGAAACATCAAAAGAAAGGAGTACACAAAGTCACTGTACCAAAAGTAATTGGTCAAGAGGTAGCATAAGATCAAAAATTAATGGTTTGAAAGAATAAGTTCAATCTTCACTGAAGCCATTAAGGAAAAAGTCTTGATTGTAATAATTGATGAAATACTGATGAATATGTCCCAATAAATGGAACTGAATGTATGGAAAAACAGAAAGTACTCACTAGTCCATGTCAAGAAAAAAAATTAATAGCTACCTGGCCAACAGTCTGGAAGAGATCTATACCTATGCCTCTTATAAAGTGAGCTGAACTAACAGAATGTGGAAATTAAAAAACAGTTGCATTAACAGCACATCCCAGTAAAGTTTTGCTGAAGATAATTCTAAAATTGCAATTGCATATTGACAGGGAACTTCCAGAAATGCAACTTGGATTCAGAAAGGATGTGTAGCAAGGGTCATAATTGTTGATGTCAGATGGATCTTGGCTGAAAGAAAAATATATCAAAAATATATTTACTTATGCTTTATGTATTATGCAAAGGCATTCAACTGGATGGATTATAACAAACTATGAATTAGCTTGTGAAGAATGAGAATTCTAGAATGCTTCATTATGCTTACTTGGAATGAATAGGTAGAACAAAAGAGCATTAAATGGTTCAAAATCATGAAAAGTATACATCAGTGTATTTCCTTTTCATATTTATTCAATCTACATGGTAAGCTAACAAATTGAGCGGCTTGGCTATGTGAAGAAGTATGCACGATCAGGACTAGAGAAATGCATTCACATATAATTTATGCCCATTTTAAAAAGTGAGGTTTAATCCATAATTAATAAAAATCTAGTAATAATGTGGCAATAGGGACAAGGGCAGAAATGAACTTCCTGTAGCAATGATGATGTCCAATCTCTTAATAGAGGTCTGAATTACACTTCATTTATTAGCATTACAGTTAGCGATACTGGGTTCTGAAAGAGATTATAATCAATGCTTAAATAGTTTATTTATTTCTGCCTATTTGTTTTCTAATATATTTGATTAGAATGAGAGAAGTGATGTACTTATTAGCTGAAACACGTTGTCGTATTATTGAGATGTCTTCCATGATAAGGAGCCTTGGTGACATAATGGTTTATGCCTTGGGCTGCCAATGGCAGGGTCACCAGCTGCATACCACCAGCCCCTACTCTTCAGGGAAAAGATGATTCTTTCTACTGCCATAAAGATTCACAGTCTCAGCACTCAGGGGCAGTTCTACTCTGCCTTCCAGGCATGCCTTACTCTGCTATGAGTTGGAATTGACTTGATGGCAATTAGTTGGGTAGAATTCTTCCCCCTAATTTTTTGTCTGAAAATAACTCATGTATAAAACTTACCTTAAGGAGAACAGGTCAATAGTAAGATTAAAAGAAATAGTGCAAATCTAAACAAGGAGTCACTGTGTTTTGTCTACCAGCATGTCAGGGTAGCCGTGGCTTCACTGTCAAATGTAGAGTAAATGATTGCCATTTTGCACAGCACCTGGATATCTTGTAACAAGAGAGGATACATGTATTGCTTAGCTGTTTACTTGTACATTGACAAGCATTAAAAAAAAATCCTTGGAGAGATTTATTGCCATGTTTCTTTTCTACTCTAAAATCTAGCTGTTTGTTTCAATGCAGAAAAAAAAGTCATTTTATATATTTTTCTCTGAAAACATTTTCTTCTGCTATTACTTTCTGTTCTCCAGAGGATCAAACTTTATTTCAGAAAATAGTTCACACAATTTTGGGAGCTGACAAGTCCCAAATCCAAATGTCAGGCAATAAGGAGACTGAAGACTTCTACGGGCTCACAGGCCTATCACCAAAACTAAATCCACTGCTATCCTGTTCATTTTGCTGTGTTGTGGACTTATATAGGGTTTCAGATAGTGTAAATCTCTGTTTGCCAATAACTCCATCTTTCTTCAACTTTGTGGTTGGTCAAGTTGAAGCACTGACCTTTCTGTTAGTCACCAAACACTTAGTGTACAGTGCTACCAGACGCCTGTCACTAGACAGGGGTGTTAGGTGCTGTCCAGTCATTTCCAACTCTGAGGCACATAGCGCAATAGGAGGACACCCCATCTCGTCTGGTGCCATCCTTGTGTTTGAGTTGATTTGTGCAGCCCCTGTGTTGACTGGTCTTACTGAGGACTGTCTGCTTTTTCATTGCTCCTCTGCTTTTCCAAGTAGGACGTCATGGACTGGTCTGTTTTGACAACATGTCCAAAGTATGTCCAAAATTTGCAACTCACAATGAGGACCAGCAATTTCTTTCACAGGAACTGGGGGGTCAATCTGCAAGAAGGATTCAGGTTTGAGAGAGGAGACATGCTCACTTATATTCCAGAGACAGTTCGCCACCCCCAAAACACACCCCTTTCAACTGGGTGACAGATCGGATCACAAAAAGTGATTCTAATGAATTATCCTGTGGAAGAGTAACCTTGTCAATGTCTAGCAATCCACTGAAGTCCTCACCATGTTACAGTAGCACATGCCTTTAACTCTCCTGTATGACAAATCATTTTGAGGAAGTGTTCTTTTTTTGAAAGTCAACGTAACAATTGTTTGCTGTTAGATAACAATGGGAGGATCAATGTATTCTTTAAAGCCTTTTAAGATATAAAATATACTTCTTAAAATAGTTGAAAGATTTAATATTTGAGCTTCTCTTTGAACCAAAGATTGAAGTCTATTTGCATGTTCTCATGCCTGTATCTTTACACTAGAATCTGACAATACATTTTTTTAGTAATTGAATGCATCCTAGGTGAGATAGACTTTTCAATATAAAAGTATGACAAAATTGACAAAATTGATTATTTAAAGTTATAAATAATTCAGGAAGATGACTTTAATACGTTGTTACTATTATATCGCGGTTGAGTTGGTTCTAAGTCTTAGATGCACACACGCTTGGCCTGATGCCATCGACCCTTGCTGTGCTTAATCCCATTTTTGCAGCCACAGTGTCACCCCATCTCCAAGGGTACATTTTACCTCTTCTGTGACTGTCTAATTCTACCAACCAAGATGTCTTCCTCCAGACTGATTCTTTGTCCTAGCATGCCCAAGCAAATGAAACAAAGTCTTACATCCTTTCTTGTAAGAGCATTATGGCTATATAATCTACCTGGACATATGTGTTTGTTCATTCTGACAATCTTTGGTATATTCAGTATAAGTTCTTGATACCATAACTCAGAGCCATCACTTTTTCTTTGGTACTCTTTATTATTCGCCATCTTTCACATGAATTTGAGATAACAGACAATATCCGGGCTAGGGTCAGGATTACTTTAGTCCTCAGAGTAGGATCTTTCCTTTTTAACATTATGAAGAGTAACATTATGAAGAGTGTTTTTCCCACAGAAATGCCAATAAAGTATATGCTTTTATTTCCTGACTGCCTCTTCCTTAGGTATTGAAGGTGGATCCAAGAAAAAGGAAATTCTTGATAGCTTCAATGTTTTACTCACTCAACATGTTGCTAATTTTTGGTCCAAGTATGATGATTCTTTTCATTTATGGTGAGGTGTAATCTATGCTGATGTCAATAGTCTTTGAATTTTATCAATATGTGCTTCAAATCCTTTTCATGTTCAACAAGCAGGGCTATATCATCTGCATAACAGATTGTTAATAAGTTTACGTCCTATCCTCATGTGACATTGTTCTTCATATCACCCACCTTCTTGGTTTATTTGCTACACATACAGGTTGAATAATGACGAAAGAGTACAACCCTAGCATATACGCTTCTTGATTTAAGGCTCAGACTATCCTCTTGTTCTGTTTAAATTGCAGCCTCTTGGTTTATGATCTGACCTCCTATGAGTTCTCAAAGTGACCAGTGTATGGCCAAGTACTATAAAGCAAATGTCACACAGGCCTCCCTTCTCTAGCCTTTTTAAAAACAATTTTGACCAACCATCTCTCTCACAGCACATTCGGCTTCTCTACTGGGTTCAATAATCCACTGCAATGCATATGCAGAGATTAGCAAAAAAACCCAGGTATATAGATAATCTGATGAGGTGTGCCTGTCCTTAGCCTTATTCACAGGTGTGTCTCTCTTTGGTATACAGTTTCACAGCCACAGGTGTTACATAGCTGCTTTGACTTTGCCAATAACTGTCTAAAGTGCATTTTAGTTTACTCTGTGTCTCCTCCTGCAGGCATTCAGCTTTCTCTCTGTGTTGTGGTCTTCAAGGTAAATTGGCATAATGAAACAAACACATATAAAGATTACAATATTCTCTCCATTCAGCGAAGATCTACTTAGCACCGTCAATAATATTCTTCACTCCATATCCTCATATGAATCGTGCTTTCCTTTTTGGCAATTCACTATGGTTATACTGCTGCTCCAAATGCTACTGAATTATTCTCAGTAAAAATGTCACAGATACTATCTTTCCCACATTACCTTGAACCATCTTTCTTTAGGAAAACATAAATAAAATTTTCTATCTGGTGATTATTCGGGTAGCTGTCTTCCAAATTTTTTGACAGAGATAGGTGACCACCTCCTGCATTAGATTTCTTTGATTGCATACCTCAGCTGGTATGACAGAAATTTGTTCAGTCTTGTTTTTGCTGATGAGTTCAGTGCAACTTATACTTCTTCCTTTAATACCATAATTTCTTGATAATATCCTATTATCAAGAAATAGTTGAACATTGACTAATTCTTTGCTTACTATATATATATATTATTTCCACCTTAGAAATATTTTGATATTTCTTGTATGGTTTAATATTTTGTCTTGTTTTGTTTCAATATTAAAATTTGAGAGTTGAGTTCTTTCTTTAGTTCTTTAAGCCTGTGTTTTATTTTCTTTCTGATTTCTAATCCAAGACCTTTGCACATAATAGTTTGCTTTGTCTTTTGAGTCTCCTTTGCATTTTTCTTTCACCTCTTTCACTTCCTCATTTCCTCTGTTATTTTAACTACTCATCCTCTGAAAGAAAATTTCAGAGACTATTATAATATCTGCATTTGTCTGTTTTTCTTATTTAATGTTCTTTTTAATCACCTTTGAATGTCTTCATTCCGAAAGCTCTGGTATCATCCCACAACTGTTTATTAGGGTTAACTATAAATATAGGTGGGACTTACTCAAAGTGGAATTTAAGCTCTTCTGCAATTTTTTAAAATCTGTGTTAGCTTCATGATAAACTTACATATGAGTAAAGAATGATATGCCCCTCAAATGACCCTTTTCCTTATTCTGACTAGTAATATCATGTTCCCCGTGTTTTTTTTTTCTAGAGTCAGTCTCTTGACTTTCTGTGATAGTCACCATTTTTTGTTCATGAAAAGATATTTTAAATTACTTTGTTATTAGTCTTCCAAAATTCTTTCCTGTGGACCCTAGTTTTGCTTCTGTCATTCAGCCCATTCTCCTGTTCTCCAACTGATGAGCCTGCTCTGCTTCTAACTGCCACGTTTCAATGACCAGCAGCTCATCATTAATTTCAATCACATACTTGCCGGTTTCAGACAGAAAAACTTGCTAAAGAGTTCAGTTTCTTTATCTGTGCCTTTATTGCTAGGTGTGTAAATCTGATATTAGCTATATTAATTGATATTCTATATATTTATATATTGTTCTATCTCTGGAAAGAGCATTGTACTTGAGGATAGTTATTGAAATGATTTGGGTTTATTTGATTTTTTGTCCAGGAAAGTGATGACATATCCCTTCCATTGTCATTCTCACAAAAATAAACCAGATGCTTTTCTGCTTAAAAATCGCTGGTTTCAACTTTTCATGCCTAGGAAGTCAATCTTTATCATTTTTGTTTCTTTTTTTGATGAACTCATATTTTCTGAGATATATAGCTTGTACCTTGTAAGTCCACTTTATCAGCTACCTCTTGTCGTTTTGAGACATTCCTCATTGGCAAATAGAAGTCCTGAAAGTTGTATCCATGCAGAGCACATAGATTCACTCTATGTTGTCCAAGTAGGTCTTTCCAGTCTACCTTTCTGTGCCTTTCAACCTGAGTTTAACCATATCAGATTATGTCCCACTGGTATTTATATGTTTCCATTGATTTTTTTTTAAAGTAGATCACTTAATACTTTGTCCTAAGCCATGTTAGTCTGGGGACACTGCTGCAAACTGCAATGCAAGCCTGCTGCAGTTTAAAATACCACTGGCATAGGTCCCAGCATCCCAGCCACACACAAACCACCACTCGATGGCAAACTGACAGATGAGGAAGAAATTGTTATGTATTTACTTACTATAAGTAAATAAAATGTATGTATTTTATTAGTAGCACAGTAATAAATGCTGATTTATAAGAAATCTAGACAGATAATAAAATATGCATCAGCTAAGTGTTGTTTTATTTGAAATATATAATTATTAAAAGTAAAAGCCTGTATAAAAATTCTATATACGCATATAATAAGTAAAGGATAATAGCATAGATAGATCATACATGACCAATTATCACCAAATGAATAGACAATGAATAATAAAGGATGATTCTCAATGAAAGACAAAAGTGGGGTCAGCCTTCACATTTTAGATGCTTAAGCATGAAAGAAAGGTTAGATCAGAAAGTTATGGGAGTGCTTCATTTTTGGATTCTAAAAGATAATCTTGATCTATTTTCCCAAAGCATAGAGGATAATCATAGGGACTTATTCTGAATAAATTTTAGGTTAACTAAAAATTGCATTATTGAGAGCAAGATAAATAAACACAAACATTTTTTTCTGAGTAACCTGCCCCCCAAAAATTGAAATATTGCATCTGTTCATTCTTCAAAGATAACAAGTAATGTCCTATGAGAATGTCATTAGGAAACTGGACTTTATCCACTGTATAACAATGACCTTGTCTCTTCCGATTTCTCTTTGTTCTCAATAGTCAAAGAACTTTAAAAAATATATATGGTCTGAGTCCCTTGAGGATGTCCAAATGCTATTTTATATGGTATACACCAAAGAGCTCAAAATTCTTCAGAGAAGGTTTAAAGAAATGGAAACATCACCTTCAGAAGTGTATAGACCTACATGAAGAAATGAAATGAAACATTGAAAGCATTCTACAGGAGTTCTGTAATGATATGACCTTGGTGCCAGTCTAGAAATAGAGAACAAAAAAGTAGGTTAAAACTAAATATAAGAGGCAAAATCAATAGGATTGCTGAAAGTTTGAAGTGGGAAATAGTTTCAACAGTGATGAAATTCAAGAATCACACAGACTTTTGTATTTCTTGCTAAGATAAAATAGCACATTATCTAGTTTATGGAGATCAGTTAAATACTAACTAGGAGAAGGGGTAAATATATCCATTATCCTGGTTCTCATCTGATCCACTTAGAATAAGTTAGTTTATGTTATAATTACTAGACTAAAGGTAGAAACTATAATATTCTCCATTTAGCTATTTATTGAAGATCCAGTAATAATTTAAAAAATAAATTAATGAATCCCACACTGAAACTTTGTGTGGGATAAAGACAAATGAAAAATTATTTGACCAAAGGAATTTCAGAATAAGTGAAGCAAATCACAGAGCTTGTGACATTTTCATAGCTTCTTGCTTTATAATTACCCAGCTTCCTCTTATTATATTTAAAGCAAAAGAAAGCTTTAATTTTCCTAAAGTCTACATTTCATGAATAACTGTATTGATGGAATTGCATCAATGACAGATATTTCAGTGAGTCTCGACACGTTCCTGAATAACTCTTAAAAAAATAAAGCTTAATTTCAACAAAAAGTCATCTGATTTTTATTACATAGTCTTAAAAACAGGCAAAACCCACAATACTAACAAAATAAACCTGAAATGTTTATTATGGCTCATTTAATTATTCCATGGATCTATGTATATGAACACAATTAAAATGCCTTCAATGTATTAGGATATTAGGTTAGAAATTTTATAGTGGTTAAGATAGTTGTTACTTTTCAACCTACAATTTAAAGGATATAAGTAACTTGTAGGCAGTAGCTTACTATGTTTTCTGCAGAACTCAACAAGGATATATCATTAATATAATATGCCTTTTGGGGGGGCTGAGGAATGTATATAATGAGCCAAAGCACTGGTGACAGTTTCAAAAAGAAGACTTTGATATATATTTAAGGATATTCAGTGTGACAAAGAAACCCATGAATCATGAACACATTAAAGAGGAGTACCCATTTCATTACAGAGCTCCAAGATTGCAGGTCTGTCTAGAAAATAGAACAAAAGTGACAAAAAATACAATCTTAATAAGAGAATCAGTGAATCTTCACTTGTAATCACAAAACCAAATCCAGGGTTTGCCACAGTTTTCTTAATGTTCATGTGATTTTCATCTGACCTAACAGATATAATTTGGCCTTATTTAAAATGTTTCTTCTGTTATTTGAGTACCTGCTCATATTAGTGAAATAGATAAACTTCAATGAGGGCTTACTGCAGATTTTGACAAGAAAGCTAACATTGTGCAAGGACAGAGACATTGATCATTGATGAAAAGTTAGAGAAGTTTCCACTCATTTGTGCATAGTTATGTAGAAGACACTTGGTCTTTTGGGTTTCAGTTTCATGATAGACACAACACAAAATATCTTTTGATGTGAATATTGTATATGTATGTCTTTGAAAATACAATTAGTCTCTTTATAAAATTTTAAAACATCTTATATTGTTTCTTTGAAGTTAGACAATAGTGAAGACTTTCTAAAACTTCTTACATACATACTTTGAAATGTTTTGGACCTTTAACCAAAAAAAGTAGAAATATTAATATACTTAATTGAGTGGTTTATTATAATTCAGTAATACCATATTTAACCATTCACTATACAAGAGAGTTCTTCATTGCCAATACTGAGCAGTTTTCCAGAATAATTGTCATCAATATTTTCTCTTGCTGTTGCCATAAATGAAAGAACACATATATGTGTATCCTCTGAGACCTAGTTAGTATCAGCTAACTTTCAAAATGAAGTCTTATATGGAAAAACATGCAATACTCTCTCCTCAAAATAATAAGAATAGTAAAATACAAGAGAAAAACTCAAATGAAAAGAAAATAGAAAATATTAAAAACTAAGACAAATTAAAAATGGGTCAAAAGCAAGATGAAATTAGTTTTTGTTTGGGGGGAGTTTGGGGTATGTTTTCCTTTATATAAAAAAAATTCAGGATAGGTAATTCTACAGAGACTACTGGATTAATAGTTCTTTTAGAATACAGCGAGGGAAGGTGTGGGAAATGGGGTGCTAATCATGATGATGAGAAGAATGAAAAAAAATGCTTAAAACTTTCTTATGATGATTGTACAACTTTTCTTGATGTGATTAGACTATTAAAATGTATAATATATAAATGATATGCAAATAAAACTGAGATATATCTTATTTTGATTGACCTTAAACGTTTAAAACCTGAGCATAATGGTGCCCCTCCCTCATGTAAAGATTATTTGGGTCTTAATTAAAGTTGTATCAGAGAGACCCCCCGCTGGAATCACTGGGTGAACTGGACTCTACTTCAGACACACATGTGGCCAGGGGACAACAAATGATGGCTGAGGAGGCCAAAGACTCCCATGCCAGGAGCGGTGCGCTACGTGGTTATTGGACAAACTAGAGCATGTTACATCAGTGCCCTGTATACCATATTGAGATGCACACTATTTCAGTGATCCTGCGGTGGCCATTCCACTATGATTTCTTATGCTCATGTACTGTGAGGTTTGTCACAGAGGTGCACCATCAGTGGGGAGCAACATTTTGAAGCTATGTTATTTGTTTCTCTGTTCTTCAGTAAATGAAACACAGGGGCTTATAATCTACAGGGAAAGGAAACATGGTAAGTAGGGGGCATGGGTGATATAGAGAGGTGGAGGAGATAAGAAGGAAAGCACATCTAGAAGCCCAAGAAGAAAAAAATGTGTTCAGAGAGGGATTATGAAAGTGATGGTACAATTGTGTTTGATATGACTGAACTATGGAATTACATGGCGTATGTATTAAGCTGCAAACTACAGGAAATTAATAAACATACATAAATAAAAAGCATAGATCCAGGGTCTAGGCTTGCCCTAAATACTAGCTCCAACTTAAGAACAATTCATTCTTGCATGAGAGTGCTGTTCCATACTCGCTCTCAGGAAACGATCACTGAAGATAAGCGTGCTATAGCCAAGTGTGGCGAGGAGAACCAATGGTGCCCAGCTATGAATTCAAACAGCAACTGGAGTCTTAAAGTCTCGTATGCAAATAAGCAGCCATTTGAGTGAGGAATTAACTAAATCCATGCAGAAGAACCAAACAGATATTGTGTTCCAAAGGTTGCAATTTCAAAACTCAAATATGGTGCAAAGCATTAGAGCTAAAATTATGAACATGCAATTGTTGGACGGCTATAGGGAATAGTGGAAGCCCCAAAACCCCATCTGCAGCATGTATAGGCTGACTGAGCTACTGGCAGATCCCTTATAGTTGAAGGCAAGAATCCCAAACAACCCAACTAACAAGCAGAGACCTTTGTAACCTTGATTGTTCTGGATAAAACTGGATATTTGGCCAGTTGGCTTTCCCATAACCATGCTCTGAATTTGTTCAGGGCAGTGGGGGTGGGGGCAAGTATCTCTTAGATGTTCCATGACAAAAACTTCTGCCCTGGCTTCTCGAATGTTGGTGGGGGTCTTCTACTTCTCAGGGAATATTTATATTTTTGCCTTTCAACTAATGTGAGCTTATCCTTACCACCTTATTGTGATTTGTTTTTCATTGTTCTCTGTGCACTTTCCCAGTTGTGAATTGCAGGAGGAGTGGATGTACCATGATAATGACTGAGGCAAAGTATTACCTGGAATATAAGGGAGGGAGCTGGGTGATGGGAAGAGGAAGGGGAGGAAATAATGAAGGCGGAAGATGGGAGGGATTACTGGAGCTGAAGATGATTGAACAGCTTACATTGGGGTGAGTCAACTACAGGAGAAGGCAATGTCCTAGGACGTATGTAGTGGTGATTATACAATTCACACTCGATATGTTTGAAGGATTGAATTCTACAGTTCTATGATATGTAACTTGTGTGCCAATACAGTGTTTGGGGGGGGGGGGGATGTGCTCCTAGAGGAGCAGATAAAGGGAGTTAAATTATGCCAGACTACACAGGCTCTTTCAAGCTAGGCTTTCATTGTCATGGCATTTATAGCAATTATAATTGTTTTAGGCAATTATAAGCAAGGGGGTGAGGGACAAATGAATGCTGGACAAATTACTCTGGCTGATAAGTGGCAAAAGTCAGATTGAGTCAAAAGATCAGTTAGAGGCTCTACAAAATCCATACACTGAAATAGTGGAATGGTGTATTACCTTAGAGAAAAAGAAAATACAACACTTAGATATGAACATATTAGCAGAATATACTCATGGATGTAGTTGTGTGTAAGAAAAAAGTAAAGGTAATTTTCAATGGCTGGGCCTAATTTGGGAACTAATGTTGTTTTAGGTATGTTTTTTTTTTTCTGTTAGGTGACAGCAAGACAGTGCAGCCTCATAGTGACCTTACGCACAACAGCTGGAAACAAGACCCAGTCCTTTGTCTTCTTCATAATTTTTCGTATGTTTGAGTCTTGTCATCCTTGCCTCTAATAAACTTTCTGCCTCTATTTCTTCCAAGACAGAAATGGTTCTTCTGGCATTCCATATTTCAGTATTTTTTGCCTGCACGATATATCAAATGCATTCATTCTTTAGTTTTATTATTCAATGTCCAAATTTCGCATGGATAGGAAGCAATTGAAATAAGTTAAACACACCTTGGTCCTCATGTTCGTTTTCTGGGATGTTTGTCTTGGTTCTTGCTTCTCAATGCTAAAAGAATTCAGGTGGCAGAAGGGCCTTCATGAATCCAACTAATTCTATGAAGGAAAGGGAAGTTTTGGGTAACATAGTCTCAGATAGGGCAATGGTATCTCTGGAAAATGTGCTAGGTCGCATGGCAGTGTGGCGTGGGAGAGATAATGACCAAAAATGACCACTTCAGGGGTGAACAAAAAATGGAAAACTGGATGGAAAGGGGAGTGCACAGAACCAAAAGAGAAGTCTCAGAACCATTAAAAAGAACCATGAGAAGGCACGCACACAGGAGAGAGCCCACCATCTGGCCTAAAAAGAGAGTCAAATGAGAAAGAGACACCTGCCCTCAGTCAAGGCTAGTTAGCTCCTCCTCCCACACTTGTGGGGGCCATTTTGAAGGTATTGACCATTCTTAGTGACAGAGTTCAGGCACATCTGTGAAGTGATGTTGCTGGTACTCACTGTATGTGCCCATGTTGACCTTCACCTGTGTCTAGGTGACCTTGATCTGAGTATTCCTAGCTTTGGATTGTCCCTATAAATGTTGAATGTGTGCCCAATTTCTTTCAAGATTCTTTATTAAGGAATGAGCCGCTAATTTTGTTTAGCTTAGGCATTTGTTGAAGACAACATCCTTTATCTACAATTTTTCTCTTTCACTCAAAGTATCTTCCTTGTTTTAGGAACTGTTAGTAAAATAGCAGAAACATATACCACATAGAGAATGTGATAAGTTGGGTTCTCTAGAGATGGGAAACCAGTGACAGGAATGGCTTAGACTTAAAGATGAAAATGTAGTGAAGAATTTGAGTGGAGGTTCATTGTCCGGCTGCTGCCTTAACACTGAACCCAGAAATATATGCACAGAGATCTATTTCCCATCATCATACATAAATATATGTACCTATATACATTCCTATATTTAGAATAAATGACTTTTGCCTATTTCTTTCCTCTATTTCCTTTTACTTCCCTCTTGTCCCACTATCATGCTCAGCCTTCATTTGGGTTTCAGTAATTTTTCTCAGTAACCCTTCGCTTGATCAACCCCTATCCATCCTCACACTCTCCTTGCCATTGATTTTGCCTCACTTGTTCCTTTGTCCCTGGGTTGATCAGCACCACCTCCTTTTCCCCACATCCTCCTCTCCCATACCACCCCATAACCATAGGTCCCATTGTTTTATGCTTCAGATTAGTCTTCCAGCCTGATTTAACTAGATAGACCTGTAGAGATAATAATATACACAACAAAATAAGACATAGCAAGATGAAGTGACAAAAGGAAACAAAATGGCAACTACAACAAGAAAAGAACAATGTCCAGAAAATATATAGAAATAAATATAAAAAGAAAACTCTGTAGCTAGTTCAAGGTCTGTTTGTTGATCTCTAGGAGTGATCTCCGGTCAAGTCCAATGGCGTTCCATGCCCTGACCCCAGAGTCTATCCTTGGCACATCCTCAAGCCCTCCATGGTCTGCTCCCCCTGCTGCTCTGCTGCACACCCTTGGTGTTTTCCTCTGGATGGTAGGATCAGACTGGGTGAAATCTTGATTTTGTGTCTCTAGTGTTGCCCCACATAGGGCTTTGGGTTAGCTAGGGACATCTTATCTCATAGTGGAGCTGACCACCTGGTCCTCTCTGTGTGTTGGCTGCTCTGAGGGTGGAGATCATTCTCAAGGTTTGGTGGGCCAGGCAGGATGTGCTCTACTCTCTCTTCCTCCCCCTTCATTTGCTCCCATGGGCTCTGGCCATACATGCCCCTCTCCGCAGAGCTTCAGTGCTTTCTTATAAATTCTTCTGGGGAAAGGAGCAATGGTCCACATGATTGGGATTGGGGCCAGGCTCTCAGACTCCTCCACTGGCTCCCTGCTCCATCCATGTTGTCATGCTGCAGTCATGTCCTGGAACACCTTGTTTAAGTCTCGTACCTCTTTCCCTGTGAAAATATAAACACTACCCTCCCCTTGGGTGGGTTAGTGCTCTTTCCCTCACTACACATTGCTGTATTCCTCACCCTCTCCCTTTTAGTTGGCTACCATAGGTAGCCTGGGATTTGACCTGGTCCCTGTCATATTACATGGACCTCAACCCAGTAATTTTTATATATAGTAGCCTTTTCCCCATGCCCCTTTTGCATTTTTTAAAGCTTACCTCAATGGAATCATGTTGTATTTGTCCTTTTCCACTTGGCTTACTTCACTTCACATGATTTCTTCCTGTTCTTCTATTGTGGTGATATGCTTCATACACACATCACTGCTTTTCAGTGATACATAGAATTCCATTGTATGTGTGTACCACAGTTTTGTTATCCATTCATTTTTTGATGGAAATGTGGGTTGTTTCTAACTCCTTGCAATTGTAAACTGTGTCACAATGAACTTTGGAGCACAGATGTCTGGCTTTGTTTTATTAAATTGGTATTCCATGATGACAACACTATCACTGAATATAAATGTGTGCAAAAACAAATGTGGTGAAGAAAACTGATGGTGCCCAGCTATCAAAAGATGTAGCATCTGGAGTTTTAAAGGTTTGTAGGTAAACAAGTGATCCTCTAGCTCAGAAGCAACAAATCCCAAACAGAAAAAGCACACTAGCCTGTGTGACCACAAGATGTTGAAAGGATCAGGAATCAGGCATCAGAGAACATAAAATCATATCATTGTGTGCCAAACTTAGCACACTGAAAGCAAATGTATACAAAAGCAAATGTGATGAAGAAAGCTGATGGTGCCTGTCTATCAAAAGATATAGTATCAGGCTGAGCCTGGGTGGTGTAAGTGGTTAGGTGCAGGACTGTGACCCGCGGGCTTAGTAGTTAAAATCTAGCAGCACTGGGTAGCTCCAAAGACCACCACAGAGCAGTGATGCCACACACACAAAAAAAGATATAGTATCTAGGGTCTTAAAGGATTGAAAGTGAACAAGCAGCCATATAGCTCAGAAGCAACAAAGCCCACATGGAAAAGCACACCAGCCTGTGTGGCCACGGTTTATCAAAAGCAGCAGATATCAGGCATTGAAAAACTGAAAAAAATATTATTGTAAATGAGGAGTACAGGTAGGATCCCAAAAGCCCATCTGCAGATGACAGATTTTCCCTTACACAGGAGTCACAGGAAGATGAACCAATCAGGGTGCAATGATGAAACATACAGCTTTTCTCTAGTTCTTCCATGCTTCCACCATCCCATTATTGTGACCCCAATTCTACCTTACAAATTCGGCTAGACCAGAGGATGTGCCCTGATACAGAGATGAGCCAAAAATATAGGGAATCGAGGCCAGATGATCCCTTCATTATCAGTAGTGAGGGTGGTGGATGGAAGGTGGGATAGAAAGAGGGAACTGATAATAAGGATCTACATAAAATTTCTTCCCCGGGGTACAGACAATGGAGAAGTGGGTGAAGGGATATATCAAATAGTGTAAGAATTGACAAGTTAAAAATAATTTATAAATTATCAAGCCTTCATGAGAGAGGGAGGTGGAGACAGAAGGGGAAAAATAAGGAGTCAATGCCAAGGGCTTAAATAGAAAGCAAATGTTAAGAGCATGATGAGGGTAATGGATATATAAATTTGCTTGACACCCAATGGACTTATGTATGAATTGCTTTGTTTTGGGTTTTTGGTTTTTTTTTTTTTTTGGAGGGGGCATCAGTGGTTGTGGGCATTACACAGTGCTGATCCTGAGAGGCGCCAATGGATTTGAACTGCCAAGCCCAGGGGGCCGCAGTCCCATACTCAACCACTTATGCCACCGGGGCTCAGTCCTGGACTTATGTCTGAATTGTTATGAGTTGTATGAACCCCAATAAAATGATTTCTAAAGACAAGGTAATGAAGATTAACTTTCTTTCTTTACATCTGTCTTTACATCCATCATTAAGTCCATACTTTTTCTTAATAAATAGATATAAAGAATTGTATAGCAATAAAGTAGCTCAAAGGGTTTTTATAGCAATTCAACCCAGTTTTGTCCAAGTCTGTTTGCCTGGTTCAAATCTGTGGGTCATGGGTGGAAAGGAAGATCAAAGGCTGGTTTAGACAAAGGTTTACAAATTCAAAGTCAGCAAACCAGACTTCAAGTTTTTCCTGGCTCTCAAAACTGCTGGGACTAGTGGATCAGAAAGCAGGAAGTTTAACCAGACAGTAATTCAGGCTAGTGGCTGCTGAGTCAAATGAACCCAAGGTTGGCAGACATTGTGGCAAGCTGCTAAGAGTTCCCAGGGTCAGCATGCAATATGGCAGGTCTATGTGTCAGATGTGGGAGCTGGACAATGAGATTGCTTCTCCATAGTGTCAATATAGATCATACCTGTGTTGAAACTTCCTTCTAATTTCATCATCGCTGTGACCTGATCAAGAAAATAGTACGTGAGCCCAATTTTCCCAAACTGTCTGGCTGCTCAGAGTAGATCACATGGAATTGATTCTGCAATGTAAGATCATATTATGGAGGATGTTCCAACTAACAAACTGTGAAGACTGGCCCAGTCAAGTTAACACAAAACCTAATTACTACAGAGACCAAAGCTCATGAAAATGATACATCCAGCCACATAGATTGAGGGATGCATTTTAAAATAATTCTTAAACCAGATTGATCATTCTCAAGACAAAGAGTTTCAAGATTCTTTGAATACTTGAACTCAAAAGAATCAATTTCTGTAAACTTTAAAAAATCTGGAAATATAGAGTGGGAGAGAAAAGATTTAGAATTAAAAATGAAAATGTAAAGAAGAGAGATTAATCCCTCTTGCTCCTATTATCATTTTTATCATTATGTCATATTTCTGGAACTGCTGGGCCAATGAGTTGACACAATATTGACTCTCTGATACAAAATGGGCTCAAACATAATGAAAATTGTGAACATGCTGCACAACAGGCAATATTTTGTTCTGATACATATGATCACATTGAGTTCAAACTAACTCAAAGTTACCTAACAATTATAACAGAGTATAACTAAGGCGTTGTGGTAGTACCTTAGGTTAGGCATTGAGTGCTAACCATAAGGCAGTTCAAATCCACCAGCCACTCCAAAGGAAAAAGATGAGGTTTTGTGTTCCCATCAAGATTTACAGTCTTCCAAATCCTCAGAGGGGCCATTTTAGAAGGTACTCCATTAGCAGTGGGCTTATTTTTTCTTTTGCTTTAACTTTGTTTTGTGTATTTATAACATAATTTACCTGCACAAAATGTACATGCTTTTTTTCATTAAATTGTAAGAAGTCAATGATCTTCTTGCTTCTTTCTAGAAAATAATTAAATCAAACCAATCTGTTACTAACAAGTCAATTCTGAATCCTGGGAGATTTATATATGTCAGAATTTACCTGTGTTCCATAAGTATATCAATTGATATAGCAAATTGTTCATATCATATCTTCCAAGGTGCCTTTTGCATACTCAAGCTGTCAACTGTTCATTGAGCAGTTGGGCACATTGTCTGCATCATCCATAAATTCATTTTATTACCATATTTCAGACAAAAGTTGTAAAAATGAATACCGGAGTAGAAATATCACTATTCTATTACACAGCCTTTATTAGCAAATTTCTTCCATGTACAATAACTGCTGTGACTGTGATACATTTCTTACCCTCACCTCCCCAATTCAAATATATTTATGAATTCCATCTCTTGTTTATTGCCATTATATTTCAACCTCTTTCTGGATAATGCATGCTTTTAAATCAGAAAGGGTGTTTATCAAGGTTGTATCATTACTCCAAGCATACTCCAAATTCTTACTGAACAAATGATTTTGGAAGCTTGATTTTATGACAAAAAAATGCTAAATCAGGACTGGAGGAAGACAAACTACCTTCAGCTAAGGCAATATTTCTTCCAAAAAGAAAAGTGAACTTGAAGCACTAGCTGATGATGATAAAAAATAAAACATACATAAATTAATATGGACTACTTATCAACATAAAGAAACATCTACACAATGGATCAGTAAGCAATATCATGATAACTTGAAAAATAACAGTATTATCAATAATTTCCTTCTACATGGATTCACAATTTATAGTCATGGGAGCAGCAGTCAAGAAATCAGGATTTGGCATTGGTCAAATCTGATGTAAAAAGATATCAGACAGTATAAGACATGACTAAATAATAATAGTTTATAAATTATCACAGGTTCATGAGGAAGGGAGGGGGGAGGTAAAGAGCTGATACCAAGGACTCAAGTAGGAAGAAAATGTTTTGAGCAGGATGATGTCAACAAATGTGCTTGACACAATGGATGTATGTTTGGATTGTGATAAGAGTTGTATGAGCCCCCAAGAAAATGATTTTAAAAGAAAAAATAAATAACAAATAAAAGAGAAATGGAAGAAAATGGAAATAAATATAAAATAAAATAAAAATTAATAAACGAAGACATTTCTAAAATGTTAAAAATCAAAGATATCACTTTGATATCTAACGTGAATGACTGTGTTTTCACTTGAGTGATATGCATGTGAATCAGGGCAATGAGTAAGAAAGATTTTAGAAAAAGAAAGATATTTAAATTGTAGTATTGAAGAAGGATATTGAATGTTTCATGGACTTCTAAACAATAAACAGATTTGTCTTACAGGAATTTCTGCTAGAGTGCTCCTTTGATGTAAGAGTGAACTGTGGGAAACAGGACTGGAAAGAGTCTTGGCAGATGAGTTCTTTAGTCTCATATTTAAGAAGCCTGGGAAGCCAGGGCTCTAAGTTCTGAGGCAAGTGTGGAGGAAGGTCTTCACATTTATGAGTTACAGACACATCCCAATCACATTCTCATAACCAAGATTAATCCCCACAATATCCTCCCATAATACTGTTTCTTTAAAGTTACCTTTTACAAGCACGTGGATGATTGCTATGTAGCCAGCAGCTTTATCAAAAGGAGCAGACATGTTGCTATTGCTCTTCCTACTCAGGGGAAAGTCTTTCCTTCTTACCTGCCTCCTCTCCCCCCAAAACTGGTATTAAGTTATTCCCCCAAGGAACTCAGGGGAATTCAAGATACTTTGTTACCCATGTCATTACCTGTATTGTGGGGGAGGGGGGCTTGAATGTCCAAGATGATATAAGTTGATTTAAGAATACATTTTCTCTCTCTCCTGGAACTGGTTCCTGAAACTATCAAGGTGAACACCTCAAATCTTCTGTCTGTCTCTTCATTTCTTCCCTTCAATTACCCACAACAGTCCCTGAGGATCTTTCTGAATGTGAACCTGGATTCCACAGGGGCCCAGTTTTTGGAGAAGAGCATAATGATTTGTAAAATAGAGAGTTAGTGAAAGAAAGAAAGACCCTCAATGGGACGGATGGATGGATACAGTGACTACAATAGCTTCAACACAACCATGATTCGATGCAAGGTGGAGAAGACAGGTGTATATTCTTCTGTACACAGGTTGCTATGTGTTGGCATTGATCTCAACAGCATCTAGCACACATGTACATATTTTAGATGATTTATAATTTATTTACTCTTGTCCTTTTTCCAATCTACATTTTATGGTAGTTAATCCAACAAAAGACCAACCAAAAAGTAGATCAAACATATGTACCTTCACAGAAGGTGACTATGAATATGCATAACTGCTAAGGGAGCTTATGAATATTTCTATATTAGTGATTTCCCCAGTGATCTGAGATATCATCTTTTGTATTTCTCTTTTAATTTATAAAATATGTGTAAAGAATTCTCACAAAACTTTTTTTGAATCATGAGGCAGTTAAATTCACTGTTTGAATCAAAGCTTCAATTCTAAATCCTAATACTCCTAGCTTAGACAACAATCAGAAACTCACAGAGTTTCAAAAAGGAAGCATATAAAAACAATTAATTTGTCTCCATCTTAATTAAATGATGGGGCAATTCAACCAGCTCAGCTTTTAAATTTAATCATAATTAATCTAAATAGGTATGGAATGCTTTATTATAGTGGCTCAATAAGAGAATGTAGGCATCTGGCAGGAACATTTCAACTCCGTAGGTTGCTTCATTTATTTAAGAAGTGATAACAGGGCAGAAAATCATTAAGGAGTTTTTTGCTGAGATGACAGTGAATTTTTCAAAGTTTGTCTCTAGATCTGCTAAAAGATATAAACCTCATCCGCATTTAGAATCTATTTACAAGAATTCTTAGACTTGACACTAAAAGTACAGCAATAAAAAAGTGCAGATAAATTGGACTTTATGAAAACAAAAAGGTTGTCCTGCAAAACACTCTTTAAAGAGGATAATATAATTAAAGTTGTAGTAAAATCTTCTGTATTAAAATCACAATTATATGCCAACACCAAAATTTTAATATTATTTTACATAGAATATACTGAATACTAAAAAGCTCTAGTCATGTGGTAGGTTATGAGTTGGGTTACACATAAGGTCAGTGGTTCAAAAGCACTAGACACTCCAAGGGGGGAAAGTTGAGGCTTTCTATTCCTGTAAAGATTATCAGTTTTGTCAACCCACGTAGGGCGGTTCTACCCTGTCCATAGGTCACTATGAATCCCAATCCACTTGAGAGAGAGAGTTTCATGGGCTTTTTGTTTGTTTGTCTGTTTTAACTTTTACCTAGAACTGTTAAAGCAAATTGTGATGAATATTCCAGTTGTTTGCAGGATAATTGACTTATTCTGCATGATTTATCATTACTGGAATTGTTAGGTATTGAGAGACTTTCCTTTGTTCTTGTTTCTTAGTGCAGGAAGGGCTCACACTGCTGGAAATTGAGCAAAAGTAAACTTTTAACAGTATGCTCTCACAGACAAGAAAGAAACACCTGCACAGGACAAGTGAAGAGTTGTGTGCTCATAAAACTTTTGACCCTTCCTTCCATGGTTTATGTCCACTGGAAAGGTGGTTTTCAATATTGACAGGCATTCTAGCGATCATGTGCATGTGTCTGCATACTTGATGAGCTTTTTGTCTACATGCTTAAGTGTGGGTGGTCTGTGAGTAGGTTCGTGATGTAACTGACCCTTTTGCACAATTTTATCCTATACCCTTTTAGCACATGCTTCATCTCCTAGGACAACCTCTTATAGGTTTATCGCTTTAGGCTTGCTGGGTGCTTTGGAAAGAACCCCTTCTTGCTAAAATTTCATGCCAACAGACATTTTTCAATTTAAGTTAAAAAAATTGTAAAGATGGAAAAAAGTCTTGTAAAGATGTCAATGAGTTAACATTGAAATTAACATAATAGTTTTTAAATTTTCACATTGATTTTTTTAAATAAGCAAAAGTACCATTAACCCAAAATGGAATTTTGTATTTAGTTTTGTTCAGCAATAAAATGTTAAAATCAGTAAAGAACTCAAAAAATGTTTTGAACAACTAGTCATCCATAGTGAGGGGAAACAATAATTCTGACCTAAATTCACACTGTATGCAAAGTGAAACTCAAAGTGGATCACAGAACTTAAGTGTGAAACTAAAATTGCAGAATACTAGACTAAAAAGGAAATTGGAAATGTTCAGGGTTCAGGACTAAGTAAAATGGTCTTAGACATGAGATTTGGTCTATAAGTCAAAAAGGAAAACAGATAAAAGCAAGCCATATAGTCATCAAAGGATTTATTTCTAAATTATGTAAAAACATTGAGCAGCAATTTAGCAAACTGGCTATTTAAAAAAATGGACAAAAAACTTGAATACATTTCACTGAAGTGGAATGCAGATGGCAATAAGGTAATGAAAAAATAAATATTAGATAAATGAAATTTAAATCATGATATATCAGTGTACATTATCAAAATCCTCCAAATTTGAAAATAGATATAATATCAGTGCTTGTAGATATTCAAAGAACCTGGTAGAAGCATGAAAGTATATAGACATTCATAAAAAGGAATATGGCAGGTTCATGTAAAAGTAAACATGCTCAGCAGTTACATTTTGGGTGAAAAAAATCTCTCTCCCTCTCTCTCTCTCTCTCTCTCTCTCTCTCTCTCTATATATATATATATATATATATATATATATATATATATATATATATATAGTATAATATGGAAAATAACAAATATCCTTTGAGAGTGAATGTTTAATCAAATTGTAGTGCATCTACATCATGGGATACTACACAACAATGAGAAGAAACAAACTATATATACATGTAAAAGCTTGAATACAGTTCAAGTATGAAATATTTTAAAAATTTAATATCAAAAGGTGACATGTATATTCTCCATACACAATTCATGAAATGACAAAATTATAGAGATAGAGAATGTACTAGTGCTTGCCAGTGTTACTAGAAATGGCCCAAAATGTCAAGCCTTTCCAATCCTCAATTTTTGTGTGACTCACAAAAAGGATTTCAGGCTAGGGAAAAAATTTAGACCAGAATCAGAGAAAAGGTTGAAGGGAAAGGGTGAGTTTATTGGAGGGGATATGGGAAGGAGGTTAGCCTTAATGATCCTTTACTAGTCTTGGTAGAACATAGAGCTCAACCTTTTATTTGACTAATTTTCCACTATTGACGGTCTTTCTGACAGGGTCTCCTGTTATTGATGGTTTCTGTGGAGTGTGCCTCCTCTTTCTGTGTCTGTGAGTACCTGCATTCCAGCATCCCATAATTTATGCTGTGCCCTTGTCTCTGGACCCCAAACCCAAGAGGCTATTTAGCCCTTGTGGATGTAGGGTGAACATCCTCTCTTTTCCCACCGACCTCTATTGATGGTCTCTTCCACAGAGGACATGTGTCTTATCTCGTGTGTCTTATCTCATGAGTCTTATCTTTTGGGGGGTTGGAAGGTCTGTGGGGAAATTGGTCTCTCCCATGAAATTGTGACCCTACATCTTTAAAAAAAGATACAAATTGCATGAAAGGTTCAGATACACATAAACAGACACCAGAACTACTTTTTTGTTGGTATTATTGCAAACTTATCAAGCAAACAAGTTTTTTTCCCAATTCTACCTTTTACAGGTGTACAATTTATTAACACTACCTTTAATCAATGAGACTTTTTAATCACCATTACCCTCGCTTCCTCCTTTTTTAACCCTAGTAACTATTATTAAATTTTGTTTTTTATACATGAGCTTTTTCTTTGATTTTGATATAAGTAAGACCGATTGCCATTGCCTAACTTCCTACCCAGAGCAACCCTCCCATGTAGGATTTCTAAGACTGTAAACCTTTTGCAGACAGCCTCATTTTCTTCTGTGCAGAAGATACTGGGGTTGAACTGACAACCTGGCAGTGTTCACAGCCTAACCCACAGCATTGCCAGGGCTCCGGGTGCAAAAGCAAATCCATGAAATATCTGTTCATGTATGATTGGTTTATTTTGTTCAGCATGATGTCTTTGGACTCAATGTATACTGTATTTTGTATGAAAACTTCACTTCTTCTGATGCTGGATGCTACTTCATTAAAAGTGTGTATCATGTTTTGTTCTTTTGTTTTTAAGTGCTAGTTCTACTAGCACTTCATTCACACATCATACAATTCAATAATTCAGTCATATCCAGAAGAGTTGTGCAATTATTATCACAGTAAATTTTGGGGCATTTTCTTCTTCTTCTTTATACTCATTGTTATTAATATATTTTTCTAATTGTGGCATAAATATACACAACAAACCATTCTTCTATGCAACAACTTCCATATGTATAATTCAATGCCACTAATTAGCGTCTTCATGGTGTACAACATTATTGATAACATTTTCCAAATTATTCCACTTCCATTAACATGAACTCTTTTTCCTTCACCCATGGTAACCACTGGTCAATCACATTTTGTTTATGCATTCATATGCTGAAAGACATTCAGGTTATTTCTATCATTTGGCAAATGTGAACAGCATTACAATGACCACTGGTATAGAGGTCTCATGTGGCAACCCTTTACAATGAGATATTATATTTTCTAAACTAAAGCAGCCATTTTATTATCTCTAATGCCATATTGTCATTTCCTACTTATTATTTCTGGGTTTTCTTTCTTTAAAAAATGTTTTTGGAGACATATTTATATTCTCTGTAATTTAGTTTTTAGGGCTGTGTTTCCTTCTTGTCTCACTATATCTATTCCTTTAAATTACATACACATATACCTATACATTAAATTTTATGCTCTTGTGTTCCTATCAGGTAAGCATTAGGCTGCAAACCACATGTTTATGGAGAAAGATGATACCTTCTGTTCCTATAAAAAGATGCAGCCTTGAAAACTCTTTACAGGACTACCAGGAGTCACAGTCACCACAGGCTTGTTAATTTGGATTTGGATATATGCATATATGTGTATGTATATATACACTATGTATATATAGAGAGTGAAAGGTTGGTGGTGTGTGGAAAGAGAAACAGAGAAATATGAGTCAGAATATACATCTAGTGTGTGATATTTATATTGATATATTATCTATATCTTCATATATGTGTGTATATATGTATATATGAAATACCTCATAAGATATTGGGTGATTATGCAAAAGCTAACAAATATATATGCTTATGTGTGTGTACATATAGCCTCAATGAGTTATAACAACAATGTATATATATATTTACACACAGACATATATACACATAGATATACACTTAGTTTTCTTGCCAGGGTGCTGTCTTTTGTCTATTGATTGGGCATTAGAGACCTGGTATTTAGCAGGGGTTGTGTCTTTTCCTGAATTAACCGAAGTCCAGTCACTTCTGATGTATTGGCACAGTCTAGGACAGAACAGAACTACTCTTCTGACTTTGTGAAGCTGCAAATCTTGACAGGAGCAGAAAGCCTCATTTTTCTCTTGAAGAATGGTGAGGTTTGGACACACAGACCTAGTATTTAGCTGCCAGTGTCCTCTACTAGACAACCAGGGCTTCTTAGTTGCTACAAAGGGATGGTGAGCTGTTTTCAGACTTCCATCCCAATTCATTGGGTATTGTTTTCTTTTTTTCTGTTTACAAAATTATTAGAAGTGTGATTTTAATGATAATAATTATAAATTGGAAATTCAGTCCAGGAGACTTCAACAAGAATCTTGTCAGCAATCAAATTAGGATAGCTATTGATTGACTTGCCTATATATCATCATGCTTACTGTATCAGAATATAGTATGTTATTGTAACAAATGTCAACCTGAATACTTCTGATGGAAAACGCTCTACAGATTAATTTGTTTCCATAACAATATTGGAATAGAATATGAAAACATGATGCTAGTATATAATATTTGTAAATATTAATACTAAATTAATGAGTTAATCATACAGTTCCCTGGTGATATAAAAGTTGAGGCAAACATTCAGCTTGGAAGATAAATAATCTGGAATCAGATGGAAGCATCCTGTTACTAAGGATCCTGGCTAGTATTGAGGATCTGCTTTCTGCCTCTAAGTTAGAAGTCTGGGGATGGAAGTCGGAACATATATCTCTTTTCCCTCTCAGCTCCTTGACAGGCTAACTAAGCTGCAAAAATTACCTTAGTTAATTGCCGTTAGTCTACTAGGAACAAAATCACCCAACTCTCTTCCATGTCTCATCAATTCACCATTACCTGGCAGACTGACAACCTGATCTTCAGAGAAATTGAAGGATCTCACAATAAAAGTGAGCAGAAAAATAAAGGTTTCAACGTTTAAAAATACGATATAGGAAAAGCCCATGCTAAATAAATGAATTCATATTAAATGAATGCAACTTAAGACAACGGTAACCAAAATTAAGTAAGGCCTTGAGGACATGCAATTAAAAGTATATTATCAAAGAAAGTACTGGGGGGACAATAGACTGTGGAGGCAGCCCAGTCACTTAAGCAATTAAGCTCACAGTCAGGGGTAAATGATGAAACAGTCTTAGAACTTTATGGGTGTGCAAGAGGCAAACTTATTCCACTGGGGTGTTTAGACTTTAAGGGGCAAGGAAGGGGCAGATTCATTGTACTCCCGAAAAGAGTGACCATCTGAGAAACCCACAGGTGCAGATCAACTCTGTCATGGTGAGTCAACGTTGGCCTGGGTTGGAATAAACCTGGGCAGATGTGCACAGTGTCCTGTAGCACGAGTCATGCTGGATTGGGGATACATAGACCAATCATACTTATTTAAAGCAGGCATGCTATCTTTGATTGCATAACAGATGACAAGAAACTTCTCCTCGCTGCCACAGAGTTGATTCCACCTACAGAGACTCTGTAGGACAGAGTAGAAGTGCCCCTGTCACTTTTCCAGACTATAAATCTTTACAGGATTAGAAAGCCTCATCTTTCTCCCTTGGAGAGGTGGGAGTTTTCCAACTGCTGACCTTGCCATTAAGAGACCAATGAGTAAAACATTACATCACCAGGGCTTGTGTCAAAATAAAAATTCAATAAATCCCCCCACTTTAAGTACTGAATTACATTATGATATGTAAAAAATATTAGTACAATTAAATTCAGTAATATATATGACAAAGTATTGATATGTACTATGTCAAGTACTGAATAATGAAAGTTCCCAAGAGCAAATATATGACATAGAATTAGTATTCTATTTTGTGTATCATCTAAAAGGAAAAGGAATTGGCATTTATGAAGTCATGACACGAAAAAGAAAAAAAAAACCTCATGCAAGAACCAGTACAATTTCTGAGAAAGGATTTTCTTGCAAAGATTATGCAGGATTTTGATCTGTGAAATATTCTAGAGCAGAAGTTCTCAACCTGTGGGTCATGACCCCTTTGGGGTTGAACGACCCTTTCACAGGGGTTGCCTAAGACCATCAGAAAATACGTATTAGCACATATTATATGAAGACTGTTACCCATGCTGCACCACAGTTCAAGACATTTCATTTTATTTGTAATTAGAAATAAATATTTCACAATATATCATTGCATATTGTTTTGTGATTAATCACTATGCTTTAATTATTTTCCATTTGTAACAATGAAAATACATCCCGCATATCAAATATTTAAATTATGGCTCATAGCAGTAACAAAATAACAGTTATGAAGCAGCAACAAAAATAATTTTATGGGGCTGAGCCCTGGTGGTGTAAGTGGTTGAATGCGGGACTGCAGCTGGGTAGCACCCATGACCACCAGAGGCAGTGATCCCCCCCCAAAAAAAAATAATTTTATGGTTGGATGTCACCAATACATGATAAACTGTATTAAAGAGTCATAGCATTAGAAAACGTGAGAACCACTGACCTAGAGCCTAGGAAATTATTTTTGTCTGGGTGAGATAATTGATAGAGTCCAGAAGTACGTGCCGTGATTACGTTGGACTAAAATGAAGATTCTAGCACTGACACTGGTAGGGTAGGAGCTAACTCTAGATATTTGTCAGCAACAGATGAGAGACACAAAGAACATTAAATGTTAGAAACTCTCTAATGAATAGCAGATGAGTATTGGAACTCTAGACTAGTTAGTGCAAAGTCAACAAGGAACAGCAGTCATCAGGAGCTCATAAGACAAAGTTAGTACCTAGGGATAATTCTAGCCCTAGGTCAAACTTCAACAATAGTTCTCTTAACTACATGAACCTGGATAGGAAGATATATGAAATGGGAAAATGAATCATGAATAAACTACTAAATGATAACTAGATGAGTAAATAATGATGGAAATTTGGTAAATTTTATTTATTGATGAATTAGAATATCTCGAGTGTTTTGTTAGGCTTCTTGTCATGTGGCCTTATTTACTGGCTCCTAGTGATGTTGACTCTAATTCTCTCTCAAAACGTAACACGCTGTCATCAAGTCAATTCCCCCTCTCGCGGTAGAGTAGGATGACCTCTATAGTTTTCCAAGACTGAAATTCTTGATGGGAATTGAAACCTTCATACCCCTGGAGAGCTGTTAGTTTTGAATTGCCGATCTTGCAGTCAGAGGCTCAAATGTTTTGAAGTTCATGGATTTGGGTAATTTACTTACTCTCTGCACTCCATTTACACTATTTGTAAAATGGGCTTAATGTTATGACCCATCTATTGTGGTTGTTGAGAAGCAATTGACTCATCAATTAGTTTGTGCAAATTTCTTCTTTTTTTATGTTGGTTTTAATGTCATATAACTAATGTGCCAAATACTGTAACAGTTTGAATATATAAAAAGGAGGTGTACAATCATAGCAAAAATCAAGGAAGCGTATTCAATAGTACCTATATAGCAGTATACAGGTGTTTGAAATTGTTAGCAGGAAGTTTTGTTTTGTTCTGCTTTAAGTCTGCTTGTACCAGTCATTATAGTTCTCTTAATTGTTTTGATTCCAGGACAGTCTAAGGAAACTAACAAAATTCATATCACATGTACAAGCAGACTTGGGAATGTTCAACATTTATATACTGCACATAATCAAAAATTTTCACGAAAACATTTGAATCATGTTGCCTGCATATTTTCGAGAGTAGAATTGTGTTGCTTAGTGTAGCTGTCACTTTGTAGAAATTCATTGCCAGACTTCTCTTCCTCAAAAATCCAGTTGGATTTGAATCATTAATCATCAGTTAGTAGTTGAGCAGAAACACATTTTGTTGGGTCCGGAGAGGGTCGGTGAACCCACCTTAGGTCCGCAAAGGGAAATACGACTTCTTGAGATCCAAAAGTGGCAAAAGGAGTTTTTTTGTTTTTTTGTTTTTTTTTTTTTGGGGGGGGGAGCCATTACTGCTCTCCGGCGGTGGGAGTAGGAGGCCCAGCCCCACTGCCGGAATTGAACCTCCATCCCAGTGGACCGCAGTCCCGCGCACACCACTATGCCACTGGGGCTCAGCCCCAAAAGGAGTTTATTAACTAACTTGAGTTAGGGCTTGTTACACTTTGCCGGACAAGAACAACTCAGTGACTTGTGAATTGAAGAGCAAGTTCATTAAAGAGAAAGAGAAAAAGCAAAGTAGGAAAAAGAAGAAAGACCTGCACAGATTGAGAGACCAAGTCCCATGCAGGGGTCATCCCCAGAGAGAGGCAGGAGGAGGCCCTGACAGTTTACAGGCTCAGGTTTTAATTGGGCTGAATAAACAAAACTTAACCTCGGTAGCTGTGCAAGCAAGCAGCAGTTAAAGAAGCAGAATCCTGCAATTAGCCTTAACACCAAGGCGATCCTGGGAACACAGGGAACACCTGGGAACACAGTATGGGACCTCCTGAAGCTTTACAGATTAGGGTTGAGACACTCAGACACGGACAATGACTGGAGCTCAGAACCATCCCAGTCCTATTACAGATGTGGGTTGAGACACTCAAGGGCAGGCAGTTACTGGAACTCAGAAGCATCCTAGTTCTAAAATGGGTTTAATGTGGCTAATAGTTTAGCCATCGCCAACAGTTGGACCACTTAAAGACCTTACACAACCGATATAATTGTGATTAGTCATGCTTTTTAATTATAGTCTGAGCTTGGGGTTCATTCTAATATGATTTTTCAGAACCTGTAAATTTTGAACGTTGGCTTTTTGAATTTTCTGATCCTCTAGCGAGCACAATTAAGAGATAACAGACATGTAAAATGTGGACTTTATGCTTACAGGAAATGGAGAGAGTGAGTATTCTTGTAACAAGACAGGCACATGTAGAGCAGTCATATCAGTTTCCAGCACATTATTAAAATGGATGTCTTATGTTTTGAACAACAGCTCTCTAAAATAGGTGCCCTGGGAAAGTTATTGGTGTAGGAGAAGAACCCCTTAGACTTTTGTCAGCAACATCTGATAGACACAAAAAATGCTAAAGATATAGAAACACTCTAATAAATAGCAGACGAGGATTGGAAATCTAGACTAATTAGTGAAAAATCATTAAGGACCAGCAGTAATCAAGAACTCATAAGACAAAATTAACCATAATAAGGGTGTATATCCTGAATATGATCACTGGAAATAGAAACAGTTCATTTGGCTATTGGAATGATAAGGTGTGCAAGAAGATTGCAGAAGTCAGAAAACAGATGAGAAAAGCAGAATGAAGTCTTTCTATGGCTTCTATCCGAGTTTTGTATTCAGAGGGAATTTCAGCTAATCCAAGAGAGATGATATTGAGTGATACGCTCCCGTGTTTTAAAAATAAAAGCAACAACAATCCTCTAGAACAGAAACATGAGATAATCCAAAGTTTAAAAAAGCATAGATACGAAATTTATTAATGGACTTCTGTGTTCCTAACAATAAAAAGAAAATCTACATGACATTTCATAAATTTTGTTGAAAGTATGTAACATGCATGATTTTGCTGCAGCACTGGTGGGAAAATATGTTCACAGTCTAAAAGTGTCTCTCATACATTGATATGTTTCTGAAACAGATTTTCAAATGGATTATTTTGCAAAAAAAAAAAGTGCCATAATTTCTTTAAGTCTTGTGAAAGAGAAGCAATCCCTACTGCACAATAAGATTGAATAAACAGTTATACACTTGTAGGTGATTTTTGTAAAGCATTATACTGTAAAATACACTCAACAATATATTCTAATCCTTCATTCTGCTTCTAAACTAGCAGCAGTTGTTCTTATTTTTTCGATAACAATAGCAGGTCAGAACACGTATCCTCTCTCCGTACACTATTAGCAATCGCTGAGAACAGCAGACTCTCCTGTTGCGTGGGCAAGGCACAGCGGTATGTAAGGAGAGTAGCCAATAATCAGCAGGTTTATTGGAGCAGCCAGCAGGTAGATTATTTTAAAATTTGAACCTGCTGGGATTTTGTTCTCTATAGAGTCTGTTTTTGTTTTCTTTCTTTTTTTTTTTTGGTCCTTGTTGCTTTTGCTAAACCATTTTTAGTAGTGAATTTCACATTAGCACACACTATCAAGAAAATCTGATGCCTAGATCAGAGGAAGTTAATTACTCAGCTGTAGGGTCATCTCTGTGAGCTTGCACTTGACACTGTAGAAATAGGAATTGACAGGCATAATCATATGCTTGCAAGGAAACCCATTTGGGGAGTATATTTTCAGTAGCTGGACTTGTCTGCATTTACTTATTTTTTCAGATTTACTTAAGACAAATCATCTTTAAATATAAGAAGGGCGTTAAATGGCATTGTTGGTACTGAAAAAATAATGAAGATAGCTGAATCCTTGTTACTCAATTTTTTGTGTGCATTTTTCCTTACCCATTAAACTTGTTAGGCAATATTTAATCTTACTTTATATAATTCTCTCTCTCTCTCACACACACACCCACACACACACACACAAAGTTTGTTCTGTGGCAAAGGTATTATATGTAGTATTTCTGATCTTCCTGAAAGTTTAACTACAACTTCCCAGTTTCAGAGATGGAAAAAATGAATTTAAATGAAAAGATATTGTTTCTGGGGCCCACACTCCCAATACAATTGGGGAAGACAAATGGGTGCATTAAGCAAATGTGGTGGAAAAAGATGATGGTGACTGAGTATCAAAAGATAAAGCATCTGGGGTCTGAGTGGCTTGAAGGTAAACAAATGGCCATCTATCTCAGAAGCAACAAAACCCACAAGGAAGAAGCACACCAGCCTGCGTGATCATGAGATGTCAAAGAGAACAGATATCAAGCATCATGGATCAAAAATTATATCATTGTTGTGACAGTCACTGATTTCTGCCAATTTCAGCACTGGGGATGTAGGGGTGGAGCCTAGCCTGTCAATCTGGAAGTAGCCAATGAGGTCTCAGTTGGGCATAGCTTTCTCCTGAGAATTGTGGGAAGTCTCACAGTATTTCCTACTGGAGGTGAGAGACCACGACTCAGATCCTTGGAGAGACTTGACTCACAAGACAAGATGGCAACATAGACCCTGAGTCCTAGAACCTGGAGGAGCCAGAGGAGAAGCCACATGGGCTTACCCTGATGGAACCAGACCTCTGAAGCAAGAAAAGCCACAAAGTAAGCCCCTGCCAACGCTGAGATGCTTCTACCACCAATGGTTATTGCTGATGGACCCTGAGCCCTGGCAATGATGCTTCATGGGCAGACCTCTGCCGCGATGATGCTTCATGGGCAGACCTCTGCCGCGCTGGATGCATCTACTGCTGCTGGACACACGAGGCTCTGTACCACTGGCCTATGATTGTTCTTGTGTCATTGCATGTGCTTCATGAATAGGAAGGAGACTTTATAGTCTAGTATCAGACATATGGACTAATATCAGACTTGTGACCTTGGACTGGACTGGTTTGGGATGTTTTCTCAATGTTCCATTTGTCTTGTATATAAACCTTTCCCTTATATACATATGTGTGCTGATGAATTTGTTTCTCTAGTCTACCTGGACTATCACAATTGTAAAGGAGGGGGAGTGCAGAGTGGAGACCCACAGCCCATCTGTGAGCAACTGGACATCCCCTTACGGAAAGTTCATCAGGAGGTGACAAGTCAGTTGGGGTGAAGTGTAGCATTGATGAAACATGCAACTTCCCTCTAGTCCTTTTTTGGGTTGTGTGTTTGTTTGTTTTTTTAATTGTAGTCATCTTTTGATAGTGGTAATAAACACACAGCATAAAATGCAATTTTATGATGAAGATCGGTAAAGCTTTTTGACTCATGGTAAGAGAAGCCCTGGGGGTGCAGGGGGTTCAAACACCCTGCCTGGCCCCCGGGCAGAGGTGAGATGATTGCTGCCATGCACCTGCTGTTGGAAACCATATGGGGCAGGTTCGCTCCCTGCCGTGTGGCTGCTCTGAGTTGGAATCCACTGAATGGCAACAGGGTTAGTTTAGTAGTTGAACCCTCTGGTGACGTTAACAGAGTCACAGTGCTGTGTAATCACAATGTCTGTCTACTTGTCCAGCATGTTTATGGCCGCCAAGGGAATTTTCATATTCCTCTCTCAATTCTGACCAGTGCTAATCTGTTGTCTCATTTCTTGCGTTTGATGCCTAGTGAGAATATGTAACATAAATGAAGTCATATCGACTGAGCTCTTTTGTACCTGGCTTCTTCTTGCTATTCTTGACACAATAGGTGCTATTGTGTCATTTCCGTCCCACAGGAACCCTCTGCGCCACAGACAGAAACACTGCCCTCCCCTGCACCGCCCTCTCCGGGTCCCTGTGCTGGAGGCCATTATTACAGCTACTTTGTGAGGTCACCTCCCTGAAGGCCTTGCTCTCTTTCCCCGCCACTCTCCTTTACCCAGCGTGATGTCCTTCTTCAGGGACTGAACTCTCTTGATAACATGCCCAAAACATGTGAGACAGACTCTCCCCATCCTGGCCTCTAACGAGCACCCTGGCCTTATTTCTTCCAAGATAAACTTGTTTATCTCTTCAGCAGTTTGTCTTTTTTGGCAGTCCATAAGCACTGGCTCTTTATTTTTTGGTCTTCCTTATTCTATGTTTCAACTTTTACATGCAGATGAAGCAATTTAAAATACCTTGGCTTGAGTCTGGTGTACTTTTGTCCTTTAAGTAGCATCCTTGCTTTTCCATATGAAAAGAGGTTTGGAGCAGCAGGTTTGCCCATTGCAGTGCCTTGTTCAATCTCTCAACTACTCTTGACTTTCATGAGCATTCTTATAGTTGCAAGCAAAACAGAAGTCTTGATAGCTTCAACCTTTTCTCCATTTATTGTGTTGTCATCTATTGGTCCAATGGTGAAGGTTTGGGTCTTATGGACATTGAGTTGTAATCTGTACTGAAAGCTGCCATCTTTGATTCTTATCAGCAAGTGCTTCAGGTCATCCTTACATCATGATCCCAATTCTACCTTACAAATCTGGCTAGACCAGAAGATGTACACTGGTACAGGTAGGAACTGGAAACACAGGGAATCCAAGACAGATGAACCCCTCAGAACAGTTGAGAGTGGAGATACTGGGAGGTTGAAGGGATGGTGGGGTAGAAAGGGGAAACTGATTAGAAGGAAGATGTCAGACAATGTAAGATATGACAAAGTAATAATAATTTATCAAAAATTCATGGGAGGAGAGTGTGGAGGGATGGGAAAATGAGGAGCTGATACCAAGGGCTCAAGTAGAAATTAAATGTTTGGAGAATGATGATGGCAGCAAATGCGCAATGTATTTGACACCATGGATGTATGTATGGATTGTGGTAAACATTGTACAAGTCCCTATTAAGATTTTGTTTTAAAAAAACTTACACATTGTATATCTAGCTAGCATTTAGTGAGATTCTATAAATGTTGTGAAATTTAAGAAATCTTAAAAGATCCAACATAGAGTCTCAGTACTGCTACATCCTTCTGATAATGGCAAATATAATTAAGATGTTAATGGTCACTGGGCCCCAGTGACATAGTGAGGATGAGATGGACTGATAACTGCAAGGCTATCCATTTGGAATCACAAGCCAGTCCATGGAAGAAAGGCAAGTCTTTATATTCCCTTAAAGAACTGCCTTTCAGAAACCTACTGGGACAGGTATATCTTCTTGTATAGGGTCACTATCAGTAAGAATTGATTGGATAACACTATTGTTGTTGTTGTTGTTGTCATTTTTGTAATACAAAGGAAAATAGTTTCGCAACACAGAAAATTTAATTTTTCCTGAAATAAATATCCATGGAGCATTGACTGACCAACTCAACTGACTACAGCTTGGTGCTCCAAGACAAGAATGCTACACACTGACAAGAAATAGGGAACCAAAATAGAAGCCAGAGGGCCAGCCCTATTTATGTGGACAGGACTACCCCCACTCCTTGAATACCAGAAGAATCTACATCAGCAGACAGCACTATAGCCACAGCTCAAGGAGAGGGACCTGTCTGATCAGAGTACATTGGAATTAATGAGGTGAGAGGGAAAGAAAAGTAAAGCACATTCTGATCCTCCAAATCCTGAGGACGTCATTTCTGCTCAGAGAAGCCAATGCACAAAGAGGACAATTTGGCTGGCCCCACCAGGAGACACAATGTTCCTCACTGACCCATGGCTCCAGGAGGGACAACACCTGAGACACACGCTGGAATGTGGGAATTGTGCCCACTATGAGCACACCATAACGAATTCAGACACTGGGGGTGTGCAACAGAGCAGCAAAGGGAACAGAGCAATGACCTTCCCAGGGAACACCAAAAATAGACTGGGACTGGGGCAAGGTGGCCCATCAGACTCGACTGGAAAACACTCATAAAGAATGACAAGTAGACCTTGAACTAATTATAGGGTTTGTTGGTGATGTTGTTGCCTTTCTGTTGTTGTTGTTGTTGTTGTTGTTGTTGCTATTTTTTATTTCTTATTGTCTTGTGTCGAGGCATATTGTTATTACTTCATCTCTATCTGGAAGGAATAGGTTGAATAAATAAGCTGGAAAAGAGAACAATGGGATGAAAGTTCCAGGGGAACATGGAAGAGGGAGAGATGGGGGGAAAGGAGTGGGGGTTGACAGGCTCATGGATAAGAAGTTGGTGTTGAGAGGCCCAGAGATAACAAGTAACTGAAAATCGATGGTGAGGAGGGTATAGGAGGTCTAGCAGGGCTAGATCGAGGACAGTGTAGCCTAGATGAATTCCTGAAACCCAAATAAAGATGAACATGATAGTGGGACTAGAGGAAAGTAAAAACAAATAGAGGAAAGAACTAGAAAGCAAAGGGCATTTATAGAGATCAAAACAGGCATATACCTATGTAAATACATTTATACACAACAAAGGGGAAATATATCTATGTACATATATTTATAGGGTTAATATTAAGGAAACATATGGAGAGTGTTTTCTAAATTATTCTAAACCATTAACATAAACTCAATGTCCTTTAAGCAAAAATTCTTTCTTACTCATTCGTGGTAATCACGAAAAGTTTGGTTTTTTCACCTTTTTAGTAGTATTCAAGTACTCCCCCAATACAAGAACACACAGGCTGGTTGTTTCTTCATTGTGGACTTTGTTGACCCCTCCCTTAGAAGGGTGCTTGTTTGAATTCAAGTTGGGTCTTAAAGACACCATTCTAATTGGTAGGTGGGCACCATCTGACTTCCAGTTTCTTTTTTCCTTTCTTTGGTACTATCCAAATTTTGTCATTACCCAAGTTTAATGTAAAATCCTCATATACTTTGGTTATATTATCAAGAGAGATCATTTCCTGGAAAAGGACATCTTGTTTTGTTAAGTAGGGGGGCAGAGAAAGAGGAAGGCTTTCAATGAGAGGTCCTTACAGAGTGGCTACAAAAAAAAAATGGGCTCAAGCATATCAATTATGAGGTTGACAGAGGACCAGTCTTTTGTACAGAGGATACTTTTGCATCTAAACTGACTTGAGCACACCAACAATTACAGCAATGTTGCAAACATTATGTCAAAGCCAGCAACAAGATTTATATAACCTTTCTCAACAAATCAAAACAAGAAGGAAGGAGAGTTGAGACACAATTCTCAAAGAGAAGTTCTGACGTTTACACTGAATGAACTTTTCTAAACCCAAGCCAATGCATTGGCATCAAGTTGAGTCTAACCTCTAATGGCTCTATAGGGAAGAATAGATCTGCTGTACAGGAAGGCGTAAAGACCTAGTTGACATAGTGGATTGCATGTTGAGCTGCTAACCACAAGGTCAACAGTTCTGAAACATCTGCTGTTCTGCAGGTGAAAGTTCTACTCTGAAATTTTTACAGCCCCAGAAACCCAGCGAGGAAGGTTTCTCTGTCCTAGAGAGTCACTCTGAGTCAAAATGGGCTTGATAGCAATGAGAGTGAAGTCTGTATCTCGGGAGCAGACGGAGCTTACTTTCTCCCAAGAACTGTGTTCCAATCATCAGTCTTCAAACTAACTGCTGAGCACTTAATCACTGTGCCACCAGGGATATTAGGCATATCTGGACAGATCTGTAAACTAATGTTATGCATTATTTAACTAGGGAAGGATCTCATTTAAATCTTCTCCAGCTTTCCTATCTAATCTAACACCAAAAGGTTCAATCTACCTCAAGGGAATAGCAATTGGCATTTTTCAGTAAAATTTTAGCATTATTTCCCAATATCAACAACCTAAAATACTTGCACTCATACTTTATAACATGAAAAATCAAACCCTGCTGGATTCCAATCAAAATCTCCAATGTGATATATAACAATCAAATAAAACTGATTTCAGTGGATCCAGTCCAGTTTTTTCATCAAAATCTACATGATTAATTAAGGGAGGTAGATCACAGAACAGACTCCCTAGAAAATGATTTCATTATAATACTTACAGAATTGTTTTTATGGCTTTTCTGGAGGTTTGAAGAAATACCAAACACTTACATTATGAGACATTTTTGCTGGTGTTTTGCTTTTTTAAATAAATGGCCTATTTCAAAATTATTGTTTGAGGGGTGTATAGACTATTTCCACAATATCATATTGTCTCCATTTATGAAACCTGTGAGAAGCCTCTCTCAGTGGGCCTAGTCAGTAATGAAACAGAAAAAAAAATTGTGCAAACAGTTTATTTGATAGACACCGTGATTCTTGAATATATGACATTGTCCTGACTGTTAAACTTTTAAAAATTAGCAGCAAATTTCATTCTCATCTACAATATCCTAGAATTTAAGGTTACATTTCATGACACTGTTCCTGGCTGTATTTGAACTTTTTTATAACTTGTTCATATTGCTTTCACATTAATCATATAAACATCATGTTATATTTATGTTTTAGTCATATCAAATAATTTAGTCATGAATACAGTATAAAATAAGCAAATTAATAAAATGGCTGACCATATTTTTAAAGACTGCTAATTTATTGAAGATCTCATTTAGTAAATATATGAGGAGACTTTAAACATTTTTGAAAATTCCATAATTCTTTAATTCCCTCTTTCACACATTTTGAAGTCTTCTCACCAGCACCACCTGCATGTAAACATAGTTGTACTCTCCTTCGATTAAGGATAGCAAACATTTTATAGTGTTTTTATAACGATCATTCTACCACAATATTTTTTAAAACTTTCACCAGTTAACTTTATTTAAGATAATAATGTGCAAAAAATTTAAATTAAATTTTTCTGCTTTATTAACTAAAGGGGTTTTAAACAAATAGAGTTTTAAGCTATTAAGTATTTGTATGTAAATGTATTTCCAAATTAAAGGAAAAAATTAAGGTAATATGAGTTTCGATATAGTTTATGGGTCATATGTATCTGAGAAGTCTCTGATTCTGGCATTGGTCTCCTGAGACTAGATTTACAGAATTATATTGGCCCCATTATCCAGCAACAAACATGGTAGCTGGATAAAATATGCCCCACAGACCATGAAAGGGTTAAATAATACATATTCTACTTTATTCCTTCTATATTGTCCAGCTTTATTATTCAGCCTCTATGAGTGCTCATTATATGCAATAAGGTTTGTTGCTGAAATGTTGATATAGTCATTAGGAGCAAACTAAGAACAACTGTATCTTCCTGTTAAGAAATTTTCTGAAAAGAAAAAAAAA